>LYUA01000521.1:43050-55459 GCA_002093875.1 Calopteryx splendens | reverse complement strand
GCATGTGAAATTCTTACATGAGAGTAGGTGGGGCAGTTCCTTTCCCTGTGCCACCTGCGGTTTCCCAGGAAGACCTGGTACCTGAAAAATCACGTAGCTTGGGTGAAGGTGAGGATGCCCAGAGGCATCACCAGGAATTGAACCTGGACCCTCTGGTTAGTAGTCCAGCACTCTACCCACTGGACAAACAGGCCCTGTACTTTCTTGAATGTAGTAAAATTTCCTGAAATTTTAAATTTTAATCTTACATGACAGGCTTTAATTTTTTCACTAATGCCAAGAAAAAGTGTTTAACAAAATGATTTTTACATAATTTTACCAGACGCCATCATTTTATGGATGTGTTACTACTGCTGCTCAGGGCCATGAGCTGAGCACTTTTTCATAGGGTGATTGTTTCCCCTGAATCGATTGTTATATCTATACTTACTAAGCACATTGTATGATGTGATACATCTTTTGAGTAATGTTTTTGCAAACTATGTATAAATGTTTGCAATTACCCTTTATTGCGTGTGGTGCTTCCAGTAGAGACCAATGGATAAAAAGTGCTGGCTTTGAGCATGCCAAGGCATGGGGAGTATCCCCTCCCACGTCTGGTGGTGGGATGTTGAAGTTCTCTGAAGCTGTTGGTGTCCTGTCTCTACTCAGACACCTCACATTGAGGGGGCGCATGGTGCTGCTCGCCAGCTTTGTTTGCGAGTCATGGGGAGGGAAAATTACTTGATTGCTGGTCCTTAGACATGGTTATTCGTTGAGGATGTGGTCCTATCATTTGTGTACATGATCTTGTGGACAAGCCCTCACAGAGGATGAAATGCTGAGGCTCTGCAGAATATTTTTCATTTTCAATCTGGTACTGAAGGGATGATGAAGAATTTTTTCCACGCTACTCAGATGGGGTGGATAGTGACAAAAATGGAATGGCATGGGCACTCAAGATTACATTGAGGCATTGGAAATGATAAGTGTTATTTGCTGAATGGAACATAACTTCCAGCTTCCTCGGAACTGAAATGACAATGTCGAATGAAAGATGTGCACAGACTTGGTTTTGCCAGGGCAGGCCCGGGACGAGCTTCTGCTTGTGGTGGAAATCAGCTGAATCTAAGAGGTGAATAGTAAATCTTTGTTTTGGATTTTTAGGTTTACTTTAATTTTGGCAGATGAAATCACTACCCTATCCATTCTGTCCTACAGGTTGAGGTTTGCCAGCACCGAATGGTGCATACTAAGCTGCACCTCCCAGCCAGTGGTGTGGGTTGAAGGTTGAGGTGCTAGTGCAGCCAGCATTGTTGTCTGTGAATATGCTAAGAGTAATAAATATGTTTGTGGCACATGCTAGAGCAGGGCAAAAAGTTTCCAGAAATATGATTCATCAGAAAGGTTTCTGTATTCTGCCCCCTTCTCTTCATTGTTACTCAAGAGCTGGGAGTGCTTCTATTATTCGCTATGGATATTTTTTAAATCTGTTATCTCTTCTTTGTTTTGACCATTATTTGGTCATCATAGCATGAAATTTTGTTTGTCTATTTTTGTGTAAGGTTGTTTGATGGCATTGTCATTTTAAAACTGATTTGTGTAATGTTCTACTATGTGCTATCTATTCTATGTGCAATTTTCCACATTCTGAATAAATAAATTTCTTTGCTGTGTACTTATTATTTTAAGTCCTTCAAAAAGGCTCTACATCGGCTAAGGTTCAATTCGTGAAAGAATCAACTCATGACTAGGGATGGCCTGAATCCAAATCAAAGTCCTTATTTCCAATCAAATCGGAATTCTTTTTTGCATTCAAATTCCTAATTAAAAAATAAAAGTGATTGGTGATTTCAATTTTAAATTGCAATTTTATTTATTCTAAAATGAAAAAGACTATTGTTCTTATACTGTAGCTTTTATTGACTAAATTACAAATATTAATATAAAGTTTAATATTTCATTAAAAATGAATCTTCTGTAGGCAACTCCTGTGTTTGCAGAGCGAGCCAGCAATAACTATCTGTATGACTCAAATCATCCAAAGCTACAAGTTTTTTCTTACTTAATCAATATCCCCATAATAATCAACATATCACTGATGGTCTTACTGCAGCTATGAAATTGCCTCTAAATGGTTGAAGGTGTGCATGGTGAAGTTATACTGTATGCTATGGATTAAATTCATTTGATATGTGCATTGGTAATCATTGGAAATAAAATCATGTAATAGTAGTGTGTTCTCTGGTACATATCATCAATAATCCTCTTTCAGCCCTAACTTAGTAACTGTGGGTTGTACTCTTCCATATATACTGTCTTTGTAAATATGCTTTATATCCAATCTAGGACGAACACAATTCATAGACTTTTCCGCCAGTGAAAAAAATTATTTTGAATATCTCAATCAATGCTAGTAAGTAAAAAGAATAAAATAATTTAATGTGATTTTGTTAAACTATTTGTGCATATATGTAGACAGAAATAGGGCAATTACTCAGCTAATTTTAAACAATATAGTGTTTTCAATATTCTTTACTAGATCGGAAAACTATACAAAGGTCAACTATAATTTAAAGGAAAATGTTTGTAATGAAAATGCTTTTATTTGAGGCTTTCAATAATATGCTTAACATTAATTAAAAAATAAAATTATCATTCAAAATAAAAACTTAATAAACTGTTCCGAAATGGGAACACAATTTTGACCTTGGCATCATCCAAAAGAAAAATCAGTTTAGTTCATTATTACTTCCACCATTGATTCCCATCCGGAAGCACCTTGATTATTGACATAATGGATTTTTTAAGCCCAAGGTTTTGACAGCCCAGCAGGTGTTTGCTGCCTAGGTTTTTGATGTCTGTAGTTTTTTGTCCCCTAGGTTTTTTACAGTACATGTTTTTCATTCCGTGGTTCTTGATGGCCGAGGATTTTGACTTCAAATTTTAATCTCTCTTGAGATTTGGTTGTCCGAAACTTGGATGATGCACAAGCGTACAGCTGGTTGGAATGGACTGGCCTCTCATTTCATGGGTGTTCTAAAATGAAAATTTCAATTGGAAAATTAAAAAATGTGCAAAGAAGCATTTTCATATGCTTAATAAAAACATAGCTTGAATCCTCGATTATAGGTTAGGTCATCACTCTCTGATTGCAAAATATTTCACTGAATAGTTATCCATTTATGCATTATTATATATGACTACTGCATAATTCAGCCTTGAAGCATGTATTTGTGATTAGCTCCTGTGTTTAACTCCTTAGTTTTTAAGTTTTTGAAAAATTATTGCACATTAAGTGAAGAACAAGCTTCAGTATGGCATTTTTACTTCTTATTCCTAGATACTTCGTGATCATGCATAATGGTTGAGATGCAAGTCTTGTTGACAAAGACCAAGGGGACAAAAAATGAACATGCTATCCTGAAAAGTAAATATAGCAATTCAGGTAACTGGAATCTGAGGAAAAGACATAATTATTTTTGAAAGTTCTCACTTTTCCCTTCCTCACTCTTAAATGTAACAAATGAACACCAAATTGCCAAACTACAGCAAAATGTTAAAGCTTATACCTTGCAGTGTACAATATGTTACTTGTTCCTACCTTACTTGCTTTCTGAAACAAAAATAAAAGAAAAATGCTATTTTTGAATTTTATAATTCAAATGCAAAATTGGAAATGTTTGCAAGGGATAATTACCCAACAACTTTAAAAAAGTCCTAAAATTAAAAGACTAGAGCTGGGAGAGCTTTATCATCGACAACACTGAATGGCTGATTAACCATACATACCATTTGCCCAGTTAATTTATTTATCATCTCGGCTCTTGGGTGTCCAGGTTTGAACTTCTGATAACAATATCATGCTTCCATAAGTTTTTGCTGTTTAGGATCACTTCTGAATTTCTAAGGTTCACTAAAAAATGAACTTTCGCCATTTAGAGAACTTGGAGTGTTGAAATCACTCAGAGGAGGAGTTTAATTGCTTGCACCTTTACATTCCTCTGCTCCCAATCCTTCAGTTACATTGCTTTGTGAAGGCTGAACACACACTCTCACTCAGCAATTGTTTCAGACATTTCCAAACAGCAGTTCTGCTGCTTTATATGCTTCTTTAAAGCTAAGTAGGTGGTCATGCTTTTCCCACCTCTTGAAATGAGTGAGCCACAATGCCTACACTTCATGTATTTTTCATTGTTTTAGCAGTTGGTTAAATGTTCCCAACTTCTGACATTAAAAAAAAACCAGAGCCAGAGATATAACAACAATTTGCAGGGTTTGCGGGAAACTCTGACACTTAAAACTCTTAGAACTAATTTACTTTCAACATGAGTACGGAACCTAAGAAACCACATTCGTCACTATTACCATGATTCCCTACATATTACGGTCTTCAACTGTTATGAAATGGTGTGGTTCAGTTTTGCTGCTTGATATGAAAAGGGTTCCGAATGTTAATTCTTTAATGTATAACTACCTGATTCAAATTATTTTTTGCATGAAAGTAACTCGTTTACAAGTTCATTCCACATTTTTATTTCATTGAGAAAAAAGACGGGCAGAATAAACATTGAAGTCTTTCAAATTATGACTGCAACAAATATAATGGTGTGATTTCTAACTATGGTGTTTTATGGAATCCTATCGATTCTACATTCAAATCTTTGAATCTCGAAGATTTGATGCATTCGGGGGGTAAATGGATTTGAGAACCCACCCCTAATATTTTCCGATCTTTCATCTTCTGAAATCATTTTGATTTTTCTTATTTCCTTTCAAAGACTTAAGAATGGTCGGCTTTAGTTTTAGTTTCTTTCATTTATTAATCCAGTCTGTGTCTATTTGCTGCTTCTCTTTTAGGTAATTGGCGGGAGAGACCATTAAATCTTCTGATTTCCACAAATCACTATGTTGAACTTTGTACACAAGTAGATATCCTGATCTTTTGATGCCAGCCCCCCCTTGCAGGTAGACAGTGCGAAGACTATCAAGCCCATTTTCATTAGTTATTAATAATCTTGATTTCACATTATTTTAAGTACTTAAATCATGAATGCTTAACATATGTGACAATCTAGGTAATTCCTTTGAGACAATGTTTCATGCAAAGGTCTGCAATTTTGCAAATTTCTATAAGTACAAGGACCGTTCTATTATTGTGGCTCTTTTTATTGAACAGTCCTTGTATGTTGCTGGAGTTGAACTCTATGGTTTGTTGCGTAATTTTCGTATTCCTCTCTTTGCATTGTATTTTGCTTAGAAAACAGTAACTAGATCAAGTAGTACAATTAAACGATAGTCCTCATCATAGTTATCTTCTTGTACTGGTTGTTTCAATGTTTAATATAATTTGATGACTCTTCCTTTCAGAAATTTAATCTAGAGTATTGTCAGCTGTGTGATCTCGTCGTTGAGCATAAACAAATTTTAGTGTGGTGCTAGTATTGTATCATAATCTTTATTGATCCCAGGACATTACATTGTAAAGTATAGGACATGTCAAAGTTACATAATAAATTCAGCAGCCTCAGTGTTCTGAAGACTACTCCAAAAACTCATTTACACTATAATAACATTTGTCTAGTAGAAAAAGTTTTAGAAATTTCTTAAATGTTCCCTTAGCAGGAGCATTTTTATGCCTAAAAATTTTGCTGGCCATATGATAGGGGCTCTAATTATACATTGCCGTAGGGTGACAGAACATATGTACGTCCACACTCTGATGAGTATTATGCCCTTGTACTTGAACATTGGTGGTAAGTTGGTTCATATTATCCTTAACTTATGTGCATAAATAATAAACAATTTGAGTTCCATTTCAATTATAAAAGTCAACAAATTTTATACCAAACGGATGTGGGTATTTTGCTATATACTTAATACCTTTTTTTGCATTGTAAAAACTCAGCGGAAGCCAGGGGATGATCCGCAGAAAATTTTGAGAAATCCGCAGAAATTCTGTAGCTAATATGGGACTGAAAGTTACCAAATAGACCATTTTCAGTTCATTTAGATCTACAGTTATATAAGATTCAGCAGAATAAATACACTTTTAGCCAGAGTGGAACATAGTACATTGTATGGACCTCCCAATTTAAGGGGTTGTCAATGGATAAACCTAAAAACTTGGTGGTGTATACCCTTTCTAGGGGTTGACCTTATAGGCAGAGGTCTGAAGCAAATCCTTCTTTTTTTTCATTTGAATATAGTTGGTATTTTGTACATTAATAGATAGTTAATGTTAAACCAATTTTACAAGAGCATTAATGAGGTATCAGAATGATTTCTGTCATTAGAGATAACTGGTGCCAGGTTATTTTCTAGCATTTTACTTGAAGCATTTATTACTTTTAAGCTTATTCTTTACTGTCTTTTAATTTGGTAATAAACAATTCCTCCTAGTGCATGCCTATTCCAGCAGGAGTTAAGATTCATATTCTAAAACTGGAAGGATTTTTTTCAGATTACAGAGAAATCATTTTAGGTTAAAAGAATTCACCGATTACCACAGAGGGTGTTGTGACCATAATGCTCAATCTCCTTCCATTTACTAGTGATATGTTTTTTTGTGGTCTATTACATCTCCTTATTGAATGAATACATCTTCTGTAGTTGTGAACATAGGAGGACATCAGTGCCTCTGAGCTTGGTATTACCTCTATGGAGGAATAGTTGAGTGTCTTCTAGGATGAGTTGAGTTAAAACCCTATAAATATGAAAGAAATATTAATTTCAATGAAGGAATGCTGCATTGGAATTCTTTCATGTTACAAATTTTTTGAATGAAGCAATGTGTCAATTTCATTGATTTATTTCAGCTTACTATATGCTGATGCTATTGGATGTATATGTTTCTTATAATCTTAGGTCTTGTTCCTAAAATTCGGGGGATCAGTGCCAGTTCCAACAATGTTGCAAGAACATATATGTGCACAACAGTGGATCATTATGCCTCAACTTATGGCGATAAAGGATGGGGTTGTGGCTATAGGTAAATTGCTCTGGAAAATTAATTCAGCATGCATTTTAGTTTAACAAGGTTTGTCTAGTAAGCTCAAGCTAGATGATTCTATGAATGTTGCAAAAGCCTGCAGTATTTATTATTGAAAGATATATTAATGCTTTCAACTTTCATTATTTATAATTTGAAGGCATAATTAGTATGATTGTGCTATTATGCATAGGATTTGTCCTGTTTCTCCACTATTGTCAGTTAAGTACTAGAGAGATAAATTTAATATGTGACCTAAAAAAGCTATTTGGAATTTGAAGGTTCTTAAGTGGAAATAACTTGCTTGAAAGTAGAGAATGGGATTTATATTTTCAAATTACCGTAAGAAACAATGTTCACATTCTGTAGAGGATTAATAGTCTTCATTAAGAAATACTGTTGTATGTAGACTGGTGCTTTATGTTGTATGTAGAATAGTACCCAGCTATTTCTAATTTTTGCCTTAGGAAATCATACTTTTAACTTAAGGGTCCAGCTAAAAAAATAATAGAAAGTCTTTCTTGAATAAATCAAAATAGAGTTATTTTAAAAAATTGAATGGTTCAGCCTTTTATGTATACTGCTATGAATACTTTCTGTAGAGTAGATTTGCATGTAAAGTAGTTTCAAGTAGATTGCATTTATGTCATATTCATATAAGTGCATTTATGATGATGATGATAGATTGCATTTATGTACTTCATATAAGTGCATCCATGGTCAACTAGCATTATGGAATGTTGCAAATTCTGTTGTTAATTTAAACTTGTTTAGAATGCCTGAATTTGCTATCCATGCAAATTCTAAACCACCAAATTCAGTGGAAAAATTATAATCTGATGGCCCTAGCAAGATCAACATTCCCTCACCTCTCATCCCCTCCCCTTCCTATCTCTTAAATGTTAGTAGGTAATAATAATAGGTAATCTACAGTAGAGGTAGGTGCAGATACATCACTAGAAAATATGTCCCTGCCTCACTTCAGTAATTAATTAGTTTAACTTACAAACAATTGCACTATAGTGAGTCCTCAAAAGCAGTGCACCACATTAGTACAACTTGAGTGGGAGCAGTGTATATATTGTAGTAGCAGATGTCTGAGCATTATTATTTACTTTTCCATCAGCATAATTAATTTCTAAATTAAAGTCATGAGTCCTTGACAAAGGAAAATTGGGTAGAAATAGATATTTTTAAGAAATTGAATATCACTGAGAGAGCATTTGAAATAGAGATGTTGTCTAATTTAGCTCTGAATATTATTTGGTAAAGCATTCATTGAATTTTTATTATGTAAGCATGTCACAGCATCTAAAGGCTTAAATAAGGGTTAATTCCACTATATATCTGAGTATTGGAGACAGGTAACTTTAATTAGTAAACCTTTATGGTGGGGTAAAAATAGGGGTAAGTAGGATGGAGAGGTCTGGATACCTTTCGAATTTTTTTTTCTCACTGCAAGCCATTTTAGTTCTTTTATAAGCCACAAATACCATAGGTGGAATGGGAAGACGTCCTAGTGGAGGGGGTAAGGCGAAGTGAATTCGGGTGAGGGTGGGGATAGTCCGAATGTGGTGCAGCTGGTGATTAGGGTGTTGCACTAATGTGAAACTCATCAAAAGTCACCTTTTGGTGAAATACATCACACTCTCCAAAAAGTAAAGATCTCTACTAGATAGAGTGTGATGCATCACATTCCAAGCTATCAGTCACCAAAAGGAATGGGGACGTATAAACATCAGTAAATCTAAGAGCATGTAATCAACTTTATGTAAATGTTACACTTTACATATTAAAGGCGTTAAACATTTTTAACTGCTTTCCATCTGTATGTAGTAGGCAGGTAATATGTGTTTCGCCACAATGAACCAAAGGGGTCTAAGTGCCAGGGAATACTGTTGAAGTTTTGGATAATGCACCTTGTCAATGTTTCCCAATATGTCATTGGATGATGGTTTCTCCATGAGGGAAGAAGTCAACCTAAAGAATGCATTTCCTAGAATAAAGCTGGCCACGATGTTCAGAGTTGGAGGTGTCTGTTTGATTTTTTCTGGTATTTTTGGATTATGGGGTTATGCGATAAGAGTCTACTGCTTATTCTGGTTGTAGTGTGAGACCCAAATCTCATCTCCCATCAAATTGTGTTCCAAGGTTCATCATCATCTCTGTGGTAGCATTCCAAGAATGATAGAATACCCATTGTTTCTGCTTATGTACATCTCTGAGCATTCTTGGAACCCACCTGGCACAAATCCTTCCATATTGGAAGTAAACTGTGAGTCTTATGTAGGACAGTTTGTGAAACATTAGGAAAAGCCTTGCCGGAGCTGATGAGTATTGGAGTCCCTTTATTCAGGAACATACAAATCAACCTTGTTTAGGAAGCTCTCACTCTTGACAGGCTGAAATCCAGTTCTTACATCATAGTGCTCATTTTTCCTTCCATCATTTAATGGAAGGCACTAATTTTGCACTTTCCCTTTGTTCATCAAACCTTCCCCATTCACTTCCACAAGTTGGCAATGGATTGTTTGAAAGGGTGATGAATTTTTTTCACATTAAAAAAATCTAATCACAGAATGCGCTTCACTATCTGTTTAATTTAAATCTTATTGCTCATTAATTTATGCATAAATATTACTCTACTTATTTAAGTTGAATTTTGTTAATTTGGATATTTTCTACTACCACGTTTAAAATGTATGTTAAAAATTTTATCAAACTCTGCTTTTGAAACTTTGCTAGCAGTTAAACTACTAGTCAAATCTAAACTAATCAAAACTAATGTGGTAATCATTGTGGAGATTTAAATCATAACATATAACTATTACCATTATCCAAATCTCAACTTTTAAAGGGCTTTATTTAGGTCCTGGTATTATATGATTTTTCAAGTTCTAGAAAAATTAATGTTTTGTGTATAATGCTAGTTAACTGAATGGCGAAATGTCTTCATGATATATTTAAAATACACCATCAAAACTTGTTGCAGTTGGCTGTGATGTGCATTGATAAATCAGTTAAACACATTTCCAATTTGGAGGTTACCTGTACAATAGAAAATATTAAGTCTTAAAACGTTTTTGTTTTACATTTTACTTCTATGCATTCAGTGTTGTACTAACTGAGGAAAGCCACTTTGCTTTTTTTAATAGTGCATGAAATGTAAATCTTAAGTCTTGCATGATATTGGACTAGTAGAATGTTAGGTATGACTGGTAGGATGATTGTTGTAGCTGGAAGTACTGCTTGCTTTAAGTTTGTTTTGCTTAATGTTGAATGTCTATTGGTCATAAATCAGGCATGAATTTTTGATTGATTTTTTAATTCTCTCATGTTAGAACATGAGTTTCTAAGCATTTGCTTCCAGATCAAGTTCCAAATTTACTCTAATGATTATTGATTTTCATTCTTTAGGAACATGCAGATGATGGTCTCATCTGTGCTCCACCACACTGGTTACAATGAACAGCTCTACAAGCCCTCGCTGATGGGAGGAGGTATTTATGGCATGAGTGGGGGCGGGGCAGGCTCTCGTGGATGGGGGGCCTCTGGCACACAGGGTGGCTTGCTCAGTGATGCCGCTGTGAGTCGGAGTGCAATGCCATCCATTTCCAGGCTTCAGCAGCATGTGGAGTGGGCTTGGAGACAGGGTTTTGATTTACAAGGCTGTGACCAATTGGGAGGGAAACTTTTCAACACTAGGAAATGGATTGGAGCCACTGAAGTTGTTACCTTCCTCTCATCACTTAGAATAAGGTATTCTTCCGTGGTCAAACATTTTAACCTCTGGCATCCATGAGCTGGTTTTCTAATGTTGTTGGAAGGGAGTGAAACAATGATGAAAGCAATTTCCCTCTGTGATTTTTTAATGTATCCAATTTTATGCCCTTGTCTGTAGTCCAGGTTAAATACATTCACAGTAAAATCCTGAGTTTTACAGTACTGTTGGGGATCAAAAGCTAGTGTTGTGAAAAATCAAGATTTTTCAACTGTCGTAAATGAGTTGTGTTTTTCATAAATATGCAGTACCTTGGTGGAAATAACACCTATAGAGAATACCTTTGCTAAAGAGAAATAATGATTAGTGATGCGAATGAAATAAAATTTCTAGTATCTCCCACGTCACGCTATATCATGTCTTCTACCCCCCAGTTATTAATATCCCCTTGAATTAAGGGCTGTATCATTAGTTATCACTTAATTGTTATCATGAGGGAACCCATATTGTGGAACAGAATGAACAAAGAATTGCCCTTTTTTTAGGACCTAGATATTTATTCTCCAATGACAAGAATAACTCAATTTAAAATTTAAAATTTGATATTTAGTTTGTGGTTTTGGTTAAAATTTATTGTAACATTATTTTACAAATTTCAATTAGTGTGAAAGTCTCTAAATTTGTTCCTGAATGTTTTGGGTGAAAGGATTTTATCAATATATTGTCTCTCAGTGCACTTCATTTTAATGTCAAAATCAAAACAAAAAGTTGAAATGAAGAAAAAAATAAAACTTTTTAAAACACTTACTCCAGGACAACTATGTATGAAAAATGATGACAAATTAAAAAAATATATAAAAGAAAGAAAAGCAGCAGTAAAGTTTTCAAGTTCATAAAGTTTATCCTTGATTGCCTATATTATTTATGGGTGCTGAGAAGAACAAAAAGAACTGGAAAACCGCCAGGGGTGACCGCATAGGGAGCCACTGAGGTTGCACCCTCACCTTAAATTCAATCATTCCAGAACTCTTCTATGCATTGAGTTCATTCCGTTAATAAAAGTAAATTTCATCCATCTCTGGAATTCATTCACCAGCTTTGATCATGACTATTTGCCTCCTATAATATATGGGCTACTTTTGTGTCAAACTATGATTTAGTTAATTTTTAGAGAAATAAATTTTATAAATGTTATTTTTAACAGGATAACTGGCACCTACAAGGATATAACTTTCTAAGGCTATATGTGAATTGTCATTCAAATTTGGAGAATGGACCGCAAGATTTTGTGTTTTGCATTTGCCCATGTCAAAAATCCAATGATATTTTATGATAATATTTAAAATTTTGAATCTAGTCAACCTTTTCAACATTGAAATTTATTTTTCAAATCTCTGATTTATGACTTTTTACAATAAAATGATGGTCATGTGCGAACTCTCTCCCTTCTACCACACACCATTATGTTGTTGCCTTGTCTCCTAGGATAGATCACGTTCCCAATTTCCATGGTTAGATTTCCATTTCCATTGTGTTAATTACTAATTTTTAAGAAGAAATTAAGTGAAATCTGAAAATGAAATGCACTTTTTCTCAACAAACTGTTATAACAATAATAATAAGCATTATTGCCCTGTCAGTGTTATACATAGGACATGATCAATAAGTAAATACATATGTAA
Source organism: Calopteryx splendens (assembly GCA_002093875.1). Classification (NCBI taxonomy): domain Eukaryota; kingdom Metazoa; phylum Arthropoda; class Insecta; order Odonata; family Calopterygidae; genus Calopteryx; species Calopteryx splendens. The sequence goes on along the minus strand of LYUA01000521.1, from coordinate 43,086 downwards.
AAATACAGAGTCAATTATAATTTATCACTCAAAAAC
>LYUA01000520.1:101829-114369 GCA_002093875.1 Calopteryx splendens | reverse complement strand
CCCCTCCCGCCAACCATGAGCCTCGTCCCTCCGTCCCTCCGCATCTCACACGGTCTCCTCCTCCCCCGGGGACCTCCCGTGGGAATGCGCCGTAGGGATCGCTCCAATCAATCACCCGGGTGTCGCGCCCGCAACCTCCTGCCTCGCCCGCCCCACCTCCCCCCACACCAACCAACTCCTTCCCGACCCACCGCACCGCCCGCCGCCTGTGCCACGTCACCAAGCAACATCCGTCCTTCGCCCTCTTTCCATTCTCGCGCCCTCATCAATCTCCTCCTCTACCTCGCCCTTTCCCTCTCTCCCTACGCACAATCTCTCCGCTCCGCGCGGTTCATAAAGGCATTTTTTTTTCTCAAACTTGTTTTTGGATCAAACCCTTCGCAGCTCGCCTCTTCTTGCGGTCGAGAAATCGGTAACTGTACCTGTTTCGTTACGATTCCCAAAGATTTTTTTTCGCTAAAACATCAAAAGGTTTTTTTTTGGTTACTTTAATTTTAGTCAATGCCTAGATTTAGAAAAAAATGGAAGTATTTTTATGCTAATGTGACGTCAATGACAAATTAAAATTGAAATTTGTCATTGACGTTTCCGCTATTGAATTTTAGTGTGATTAATTAAGAAAAACAAGTTTATTATATTTTAGCACTTGCTTTCTGAACTTTGACGTTAATAATTGAATACAATAAATGTATATTTAATTTTCTAGCCCACTGCTTTATTTAGATATTGTTGACATTTCCAGGAAACAATGTTTTATGTAAAAACGGTTCGTTAGTTCGATGCACATATTTAACCATTAAACCAAACAGGTCCCATTTCAGTTAGATTTATAATGGAGGCTACTGGAGATTGTTATTAATTAAAATTGTTTAAATTTTAATCATTAGTATTAATGTTATAATTTTGAATTCAAATGTGTGGAAGTTTAGATTATTTTATTTGATAGTTTCTTTGATGAAATGTTCATACTTTTCTTAGGAAAATAAATAAATATGCATATCAACATGTGGTTCCAATCACGTTACCTCCTTGATTGGCATGCAAATGCAAACGGAGAACATGCATTGTTAGAAAATATACAAGTATAGAAATATTTGGCATGAGGGTGAAAAAGTAATGTTAATTAATTTTAGGGTGTATGCAGGGGAAAGTTTACCAAATTCAAGTTAATAGCTTTTTTGGTGTAATGAGGGACATTTTTTAGTTTTTCTGAAAAAGATTAAACTTTCATATCTTAGGTTATAACACAAACGCAAATGGTAAGAATTTTTTTCGATTAAAGAATTTAATTCTCGCTATAAGAGCATGTATATTTTTACAGTGGGAACTTACATCACAGGGAACTTTTTAAATCTAACTAGGTATTTAATAGAATTTTGGAGATATTTCGTAACCTTATAAATTTTGAACATCCTGAAAACGTATTACAGTATGTTCATTTTCTTATTTATTTGAGGTAAATATATCGTAAATGATATGAGTTAATACCATAGACTATGTTTTTTATAACATGTTAAAGCTAAATGAATGAAATATTAGCTATCCGGAACTCTTGCGCTTTGTAAATGAGGGTAAATATGCTCACTGTGGAAAATATTACCAAGATAGCTCGCAAGCAGTTTTGAAGCTTCATAATGCTTGACTTTATTTTAATGAAACGTGGTCAAAACGTCAAGCAGAAATGATTTTGATTTTCATTTAAATTTATGTTTTTGCTTAAAAATTTTCCGGGTGGTCCCCCCTTTCGGGTTTTTGTATCTTTTCCGGCCCAGGCTCAATTAATACTTCCATTTTAAAAAGGCACATGCGACGTTATTAGGGAAGGATTTTCTCGCTTTCTCAGAAGTTGTTATTCAAAAAATTTCTCTTTTCTCTTTTTTTCTTCTTTCCACTTTGTTTGCTTCACTCATTGCCTCTTCTTTCTCCGACCCGTTACACTCTCAGTTCACTTAGTCGAGATTGCCTCTCTGCTAATTAAATTCTGTATGTTCCTTATAGCTGCAGTATTAAACTTATGTTAATTACCGTAATAAGTAATCTTCAAGACTTTGTTGAAATTTGCGGGCCATGTTAAAAAACAACGCACGTTCCTCCGTAATTTTGTGGTTTTCCATTCTTTAATGACTAAAACTAATAAAAACACAACAGAAAGGTGAAAACACACGACCAGGGCTTGGATAATTGAGCATCATCATGCAATAACAAGCGACTATTTCATATGCAGGTTCAGAACGGAGAGGAGGATGTATAAAGGGTTGGAGAAACTATATGAGACTAAGAAAGGAGGTTCCTAAGGGAAAGTAGATATAATTCGTCAAAGCTAACGTAATAGTTGAATTACCCGGAAACAAAAACTCATTGTTTAGAGAGCCTTCAAGGTCTATATTTAAAATTTCAAGTTTCTCTAAAGCGTCGACCTCACGTCACTTGTTTGAAAAATGCACTCTTTTCACTTTAATTCATTTTGATATCCTCAGCGTAAAGGTTTTTTTTAAAGGAATTTCTATTATGATCAAAATTATGTATATTATATTACTATCGTTCCAACGTTTCTTAGTCTTAAATGTTACAAATCTTTGAAGGTTTCCTCGCATATACACTACCTCAATTATTACACGAAATTTTATAAATTCCACTTCTTATCATGGGGTCCACTTCGTCCTTAAACTTCACAAGTAAAGTATTTTTTTCAATTAATCGGTGTTTCACAAGACGCAAGAGATTCATCCTTTGGGAGTTTGGGCGTCAAAACAAATTCATCCTTTGGTGTATGAGAAACGAGGAAGTAAATAGAAGAGCAGAGGAAGAGAAGGCAGTATGGAGAACTCCAAGGAAAAGAGTAACCAGATGGTAGGTGAGCATCTTGATATATAACGGAATCGTTAAGAAGGTAATATAATTGAAAGATAATGAGAAATTCACTTGGTGGAGGAAGGCTAAGGGAAAAACACATCGACGGAATAAAGAGAAATATGAGATTTAGAGGCGTTCACAAAACGATTTCTTCATGCATTAAGTTGAGTATCATATGACAATATTTTATTTCATAAAAATATGGCCATAATTTAAAAAAAAATAAGTTTAAATTTTTAATTTTAATGAAATCACACCTCTTGTGTATCTTCATTAGCAATTTCAACTATTTCTATGATGTATTCTGTAATGAGACTGCTTAGTTGAAGAATATTGAAAAACTGCGAGTCAATTCGTTCTCTAATTTAATCTTTCCCTCTTCTTCCAATCGGTTCCCTTCCATTAAATTCTCCACTCTCCGACTGCCTCTTCCCCCACTCACTGCCTTCCATAAACTTTGGGTGCAATTTGGGCCCTGAATAATTCCCCCAGCATAATAATGCCCACGTGTTTCTCCCGCCTCTCGAAACAGTTAAAAACCTTCGCCGTCGACGCTGGAAACGGCGGCGTCTGGCAGATATTATGGATTCTGCGCTGCAAAGGTAGGTAGGCATTCGGCGTGTCCTGAAAGGGGAGCGACGGGATGTGTCTCCGGTATTAAGAGGGCGTACTACTGCGAGACCGTCTCTCCCCCCGACCCCAGTCAAGGCTTAAAATCAGGGAGAGTGGGCGGTAGTGTGTATTCCCGATGTCAGGGATTTTGAAACCGTTTTGTTGCCGGACTCGAATCACAGACAGCCAAATTCCCCCTTTTTTTTAAATTTACTGAACTGAGTGCACGCGAAACTAATTTTTAGAAACGAACACTTTTCCACCGGGTGATTTCAGCGATCCCTATTCCCAGTGACGCAGGAGTTTTTAATGAATTTGAAGAAAAAGCGTTCACTTTGATACCGGGGTGGCTTATGGAAATCTCAATAGGTGTGCCTGAAGTCCATTTCGTGTTTTCATTGATAGGGATATTTTTGTAAAAACAATTTTCGTTGCTTTCGTTTACAAATGGCATCATTCAACTGACAGGGTAACCGATTCACAGCTCGTGCCGTAGACCTCTGTGCGACGGAGAATATCGTGGAAAATGTACAGGGTACGGCAGCTGAAAATCAAAAAAGAGGTGGGAGAAATTTATTTAACCCTGGCGTTCACAATTTCCTGAGTGAAATCTTCAAATAAAACTTCAAAGATGATTATCAAAGTACTAATTCATGGGATGGATTACAAAAAATAAACATACTGGGCTGATGCATTTCATAGCTTAGTTAGGTACTTCTACATTTTTTTTAGTAATCGCTGCACTGTGTTGGTGGTGGTGCTTTTAGTTTAACAACTATAAAATTGGAGTCCCATATGCCCACGCAAAATTGGACTTTTTTCTCTGAAATTTGTATGTGAAGGATTGCAACTATTCACGTCAAAACCTGGAATGGTCAAAAAAATTAATTCATCGATGTAGACTCCCAGACATTTTAATTTTGGAGGTAACATGAACCTTGAATCGACATGGTGAATGAAATTTTGACAGGTTAGGGCAAAGGCAAGGCAAATATAAATCCAGAATGATGAAGAATTAAAAGTCCAAAGTGCACGCTGCTTTTGAGTACGACGAATGCTTCGGAGACTTATACCGAAAAAAAGTGGCTACTTTGAAAAACCTTCTATCATTTTTCCGGCATAAATATCGTGAATAATAAACAATCCATTGCCATTATTGCCACGATACATCACAGTGATAAGAGGGCAGGTAGGAAGATAAAGTGTAAGTAAAATAGCAATGATGAATTCGTAAATTATATTCCGTATTTCTTAATAATATATATCGTAAAAAGCCGCGTTTAGGGTTGAGATTTAAATAAATTAAGTTACTGTAATTATTTGAATGTTATAACTTTACTAAATATCTCTAAGAATAACGATTTCAACATGGAATCTTGCTTGTTCTCCAATTGTGAAATAATATTCAGTCTCATGTTTGCCTCTCTAATAGCAGTTCCTGTGTAAAAGGTCACTTTGCTTACTTAATTCTTCTCTCAATCATATTTATTCTCGAATATTTCCCTTAAAATACTATTCAAAGTTTAGACAAGTCATTCCGCCAGTTATTTTAACTCTATTACATGTCATAGCCTTCCTTTATGCGTTGAAGATTTCATTGATGTCTCTTTTGTTCGACATATCTTCTTACCGTTCATATTGAATCGATTATTTTCTCGTGTTCCAGTTGATGCAAGTTTCCTGACTAACTTATAAATTTAAGCTTTATCACCCGCCTAATCATTAATCCACTAAAAGTCTGCTCTCATTTCCACCTCTATTTCCTCCTCTTGCGCCTAACCTCAGTTCACGGGTACGTTTAAAAACCGGTAATAAAAATATTTTTGAACGTTTTTCACCCCCTTAACGTATCACACTGCTCATCTTTATTCTCCATCCACTGTCCTTATTAGATTATTTTCCGCAACCCTTCGAGATCCATGAATTAAAGGTGATATATTTGCAGTTTTATATGCACTAGGATATCTATTTTTCAACAGTCTTGATTAAAGCTATTCCGTCCCTATATAAATCCAATCTGCCTGCGTAATTTCTTGATTTTCCCTTAAGTTTTTCTTCGTAATAGTGTGCTTCATAAAATGTCTAATATTATTATTCTATAGTCTTCACATTACACTGCATATTCATTTTTGAGATTGAAATGAAAGTTATCCTTCAAATCTCTAACTTAGTGCCATTCCATTGTTGATATCGTGCAAGACAAATGTAAAAAGGAAAATGTAAAGGCTTGGATTGGTGTCAGTTATTCTCTTCGCCAGGGTATCATTTGGGTAAGAAGGTTATTTGATCTCAGTTCTATCAAATTTAATGTATTTGACATAATTTTGTATAAATGTCGTGTAATTAACAAATATATTGAATTGCTGGTGTGACACCACAGAAGCCGTTGGGCACTTGGACCTCTTTGGTTCATTTGTATGCATTCGTTGACCCCCATGCAACCGGCAAACGTGGCCTGAAGTCAGACGGTCTTCTGAGCCTCAGCTCAAGAAGGGTTCCAGGGTCCGTTCGGCTCCAGCTTATGTCGAATCTATGTTGGTCCACCCGACCTCCGTCATCTCGGATCCATAGACGACCACTCATCCAACCTTCGTCCGGGATTAATGCTTCCTACCTCCGGTGATCCAATGAGAACTGGTGTTTCAACGTGGCTAGACCGTTGCTCTGCGTAACAAAGTGACACAGTTGTGGCTGGATAAAGTGCGATATAAGTTATTCTTTTTTGTAAAACTTTTTGTTCGAAAATTTAGCTAGGTCCCTTATTATTCATTATCTCACTCCTTTGAACGATTTTTAGCCATATAGTATAATGATAAATTATCTAAATGTGCGGTACGAATGATTTTTGTTTAAATGAAATAATTCATATTAGAAAAGGGAAGTTTACTTCTGATATTCCCTCTGTATGTTTATTGAGGAAATTTGTAAACTTTATGGTTTAGATTTTTAAGCATATTATTTTCCTATTCTATTCTATGCATTCTTAACTTTGAGCGTTTTTCCTAGCATTATTATGATATGTAGCTTTGAATATTTAACGATTAAGAAACATAAAAGGTTTTGGTAAAAATTTCTTAAGAAATTATTGTTGGTGCATTACTTTTATCATTGGTAGAAATAGGGGGGATAATTAGAATTTCAAGATTTCAAATGAGACTTGCTTGCCACATATAAGCCATTCTTGGTGATTGCAAGATAATACTTAATTTTCTTCTTACATCTAACGTGATTTCTATCCCTAATTTCATGAATAAAAAGTTTTACTTTGTCTTTGGGCTGCGTTTGAGATCCTTCTGTGCCCACTTTAAAGCTGAACTCAATTGGAACCATTGACTTGCGAGAAAAAATAACAGACCGGAATTAATCTTAGACATGACTCATTCCTATTTAATTTTATTGCGAAAAGATATCTTAAAATGAGTAATAGGTTAGCAGCCCCTATCACTATCGCTAAGATAGAATTAAATCTCACCCTACGATTTTGAAATCATCATCATAAGCGATGAAATGCCACTGAGCGGGAATAAGAGTAGAAGATGAAGACGATATATGGGAAGGGGAGAAAGTAGGAGAAAGAATGAGACTTTAGAATGGTGGCTGTGGGAAAATCTCAAGGGAGTTGAGTACCCTGAGGGACTTGATTTAGATTTTCCTCTACATTATTTATTGCGAGAAAGATGGAGAGCCGAGTGGAAGGGAACAATGATTGCGAATCAAACTCCCTATTCATTTCTACCCGATGATTTATGAATAACCTTCGGAGTTCCTTGCGAAGCATAAGACCAGGAACTCATGTCGTTTCGTTCCAAGTCTTAAAGGATTCGAATTTCACTTTGCGATGCTTTCAAGTTCTCTCCCAGGCCGCGGCCTACGTCTCCCAGCCCTCTCCTTGACGCTGGAGCCTTCCATGGCTCGGCTTAAGTTCGGAGATCGGATTCCATTGACCTTATATCCGCTGAGAAAATGTTACAGAGAGTTAGTTGGGGAAATGATAGTCTGTAACCATGTCTCGAAACTGTTGAGAGTTAATTTGAGTGAGGTAACTACATTTACCAATACGAATAGATCGATTAACGGCTTCTAGTAGCCTCGAAGGGAAACGTCAACTGAAAACTGAAAGTACGATTAAAGAATGAGAATACGTTTTTTGGTTGTTCAAAAAGATCTTGGGAATATTGAAGGGTAACTTAGAATGCTGGAAATCGAAGAGTTTGGCCATTTATAAATCTGCACTAATAATGCTAGTAATGTAATTTTGGCTAAGGCAAATTAAATGTTTTTGAATAAAAATATTTTATTTGTAATTTTTAGCGTTTTTTAAATTTTAAATGCACAAATTTAGTAACAAAGGGGAAGAGTGATTTCGAGAAATTAAATTTTTATTGATTTAGCATCCGTTGCAGCAAAAATATCCTAATATTTCAATTCCCCATTAATTTACTGCAAGCGTTTTTTTCCAATGGCTGGTTTTAATTCTGTCCGCGTAATATTTTTTTCACTTATTTTATCATTCAGTAATCGTTAGATTGATACTTGGTGACAATAGTGATTTTCGAAAACTGGAGACTTTTTGGAAGAGTCGAGAAGCAACGAGTTTGAAAGTTATAAATAATGAGTGATAGAGTTACGAGAGTTAAGAGTTAGAGACAAATACACGGCCAATAGAAACAATAATGTATTGAGATTGGTGTTTTCAAATTACTGAAATTCTACCAAAAGTTTCACCAAAGAGAAACCGTGGGTTGAAATTATTTCCAAGTCTACTGACTGGATGAATTTGGTAAACCTAAAATAAACTACCCCCATAATTTTCGAACTGCGAATTATTTGAATTTCAATAAGCTCTTGTTATTTTGCTCTTTTGGAATTGAAAAAGCGTCTAAATTTTTCATTTTTAAGAAGAAAGCTCACTGTTTTTTTTAGCTCGCGGCTTGGATCGCTTTCAGACTACTGCGTCCTATGGTACTCTTAAATTTTCATTTTCAGTATTTCTTGTGATATTCAGATCTCCCAATGGGGCGATTCTGCTTCAAGCTGCCCATATCAATACGAAATCCAGCTGAGCTAGTAGAATCCACGACTGCCTTTTTAAGTAAATATAGCTAATGGTATGCTATGCTCCGGATAATATGATCGCGAAATTATATTCGAAACAAAAATCCCACTGAAAGGGATTATAGGCCGTTAAAACTTTTTTTATGACCTTAAAAGTCTTAAATTCTACTGAACTTATATTTAATGAACGTATTTTTTAAATGCTAAATAAAAAAGAGGCTTGAAATATGACTTTAGTTGCGCTGTTTCCAGTCGGCGAGAAAAATATACCATTTTAGGTATTAATTATCAGATACTGAAAAAGGTACATGGCATTTTTAACTTTATTCTATGACTTATGAAAATGATCAAGAGTAAACTTTTCATCCGCTTTTTTCAATATGGGCAAACCACTCGTTTAATTAATTAGCCGTATGAACAAATAACAATTACAAAACTTTGCGTTTCCACTGAAAATATCTTTTAATTTCTTATTAAAAGATATTTTTAGTGGAAACGCAAAGTTTTGTAATTGTTATTTGTTCATGATGGAATTCCACAAAGTCTCGGCCTCAACTGTGTATCATAATTAGCCGTTTTCTTTAAATATTCTGAAAATATTTTCAGGTAATGAGTAACAGGTTAAAATGTTACAGTTGTGTCATACAATGACGAGTATATTTATGCAGCAGTAGTGTATACGTGTGTGTTTGAGTTTGAAATTATCGGAGAAAAATATAATGGAAGCTTTATCATTGTTCCTCCTAATATTTGTTCCCATTTAATTTTAATTTTACGAAATAATTTTGCCCCTGGTTTAAATAATTTATAATAAATGTACCTTTGAATTTTAAGCATAGAACTTCTTTATTTGACCATAATTTTATGTCACTTTATCATTAAAATTAATGATTTGAAAGCTTAAGGACTAATGGACAGTTCTCAATTTTAATAAATGTTGGTCCATGATTTTTCGCGTATTAGTAAATACAGTAGTAATATTTCTTAAGCTACCTATGCTTGTTGTATTCCTGATTGTTAAATGTCTGGTTTTCCCTCCTCATGATGTCATACGATAATCAAATAAATTAAACTTTTGACATTATGGACACCGGGCAGGTTTCCTGTTAAATAAATATTCATGAAAATTTTATTTTTCTCACTTCAAGTAATTCACACACTATATTTATGTTGCATTGAACTATTTTTCTTGCGCTTAATACCTCGGTGTTCGACGGTTACGCCATCAACTGTCGATGGGCATCTGCTCAAATGTTTGGCAAAGCATAGGAAAATCAAAACTTTTTTCCCGAGATTTTAGCTGATAGGAAGATGATGCATTAAATAATTCGAGAGAAAGCAAGAATGTCTTCGGGGTATAAACGTTACAAGTTTAATGAAAGAAGGCGGAAAATCCATCGCATGAAATTGTATTATTATATATTCTTAAACCCCTGCGGAAATCACGTCAGAGTTTTGATGAGCACTCCAGATATCAATTTGTCTAACTTATTTACTCAAATTAAATCAGGCGACGTATCGAGATTTCGCCGTAATTTCGAAATGTCTCGGAGAAATTTTCCGGCTCTCCTTCGAGGGAAGGGGGAGAGGGGTATCGCTCTAAGAAGTTGACGAATCCACCGAATGCTTAATTCGTTTTGACTGTAATTTCATTGGTTTTTAATCCCTCAGGGCTGTAGCAATCACAATCGAGAGAGAGAGAGAGAGGAAAAATCCGTGGGACGGGGACAGAGAAAGGTCCGTAGGTTAAAAAAAAAACCTGAAACTTTTAGAGCGACTGGCGGGAAGGGAACATCATGGGGAGATTATATAGTTAAGGGGGAATCTTTGGGAAGGTGGAAAGGGGGAGAGCAGGGTCTCCCCCACCTCCTCCTCCTGTCCCCCATCCCCTCGCAGGTCGGAGGGAAGGGTTGGGGGGTTGGTTCCTGCAAGGGACTGGGGATGGGGGTGGAAAGCCTTTATCGATTGCGTAAGGGAAGAAAGGTATGCACCAGGGAGGGATATGCGTGGGGCAGGGAAGGGACACGTCGGCCCTCCTTCCCTCTTACCCTACTTCCTCCCCTCCCCTCTGCCCCCCACCGCCCCTCTTCCCTCGAGCATACTTCCCTCGGGCCTCCCGCCTACCCTAGGATACGTCCCACAGCGGCGACCCCTTGGAAAACGACCCGTCCTCCCAAGGAGCGCCCCCTGCCTCACGCCTCGGCGTCTCACCGCCCCCGTCCCGCATCCTGTTGTTGCAGCTCTCAGCGCTCCTCACACGCCAGACGTGTATCCACGTCTGCCAAATGGCTGACGGGAAGGTTTTTGCGTACATTACCAGTGGCGGCGTCTCCGAACGGGTGTTTCTCGTTAATCATTTATAATGTTCCAAGCTACACTCGAGGAATGCGTGCGTTGTTCCCAGGAAACTTTAGGCATACCGTTTTGGCCGCATTTTTTTAGGCATTAATAATACTTCCATTACCGCCGAGCAAAAAATTTAGTTTTTTTTATGCCATTCGAGATCTAGCCATAATTTTCCTTATCCAGCGTGTAGCAGGCATACATTTATGTGTGTACTATTCCATCGCATGCAAACGTGAGCGTCGGAATATATTGTTTCGAGACATTGAGACATTACCGCACTAAGGCGATTGAACCTATCCAGAAGTTTGGATCTTATCTGAAGTCGATTGTATTTATACGTACTTAGCTCGTTCATAATCGTAGTGCTCACAACATTCAGTACAGCGTTTCTAAGGTGTGATTTTCCTTTAATATTGTAGTCATCACAGCAGAAAATGAATGCCTAGCGTTTGAAAAGATTGAATAAAAACACGTGAAAAACTGGTGTACGCATGGGAAAGTGCCACTTTCGTCCTGCTGGGAGAGTTAAATCTGTCGCTCTTTTGCGTGTGGGTCGCATCGGGCAATCGGATCTTCGTTTTCTCAGGTCTCCCTTTGTCCCAACTACGGCCACGGGGGCAAGCATCACGCACCCGCAGGTCTCTTGCAAACGACGCGCTCTCCTACACGGCTCTATTTGACGTCACGCTTTCCCTAGCTTCCTCTCCCCCGTCTTCGCTATTCATTCTCTCCCTAGCACTTTCTCGGGGGGCGTTTCTGAGAGCTTTAATATCTTCCGATTGGTAAGGACCTTCGTTTAATCTTTCCAACGACCACACCATTGGAAAAATGATTTAATGAGTATCGCTCTACCTATTACTAGGGCTTATTTGCAATCTTCAACTTAATGTCATCTTCAATCGCATTTCATTCCGAAAATTGGTTGACTTCAGCCCTTTTTCCATTCCGGTTCTCTTGCTGATTCCCTTACGCCCTGGTTAGGTCTTCCGTCTAGCATTCTTTTTCACTCGACCTATGCACTTGTCCCTTGGCCTTCTCTCGTGACGTCTCTCTTTTTATTTACCCTTCTGCGAGTGTTAACAACCACAGTAATAAATCGAAGTTTCGTAGGTGAGGATGGAGCTCACCCAGTATTAAGCCCAACGACGTGTGAAATTCACTCATCAGGGTAATAACGGTGGCCAGTGCCTTTCCCTGTACCGCCTATGATTTCGCAGGATGACCCGGTACCCGAAAAATTGTACACAGCTTTGGTGAAGCTGAAGTTGTCCAAAGGCGAATCCCGGAATCGAACCCGGGCCCTCTGGTCAGCAGCCCAGCGTTCTACCCTCTGGACTACCGTGCCGTCTAGGAGCATTTAGCTCCTAAAAAATCTTTATTCCCTATCTATTGTGCCATACTCTTCTGTACTTTATCTGCTCATTTGATCTTCAGAAACTGCCTTCATCAACATGATTCGGAGACACCTTTTCTTCTCTGGTCTTGATCTTAAATGATACATGTCTGATCCATGAAGACCTACTCTCCACATGAATGCTTTCCTATGTCCGATCTTGAAGTTTTCTTTTTTCTTGTTTATGGACTACAACCTTGGCGTGGTGGGATGGCTTGCGTGTTCTGTTGACCCCTAGAGCAGTTCTGGCGGGAGCATGAAAATTGCTCCTGGTAGGGTCA
>LYUA01000520.1:19810-32772 GCA_002093875.1 Calopteryx splendens | reverse complement strand
TAATAGACCACCAAAAACTATAAAGTAATAATTCGGAAGGTTCGTTTGATTGTTGAGGATAGAGCTCATATCGCACTAAATTGTATGGGATGTGAAATTTACACACAAGGGTCGGGGAGTTATTTTCTTTCCCTGTGTCTCCTGTGGTTTCCCAGGAAGATATCATGCCCTAAAAACCACAGTTTGAATAAACCTTCATGTGTCGATAGCAATCAAGAATTGCACTCCGGTCCTTCAGTAAGTCGACTTAACGCTACACAAACTATGGCGCCACGCTCCATTAACGACATAGAATAGGTATGAAACTTAAATAAGTGCGTTAAATTCGATCCGTCTGAAGGAATAAAAGTAATTATTGGAGTAAAAAAGTTAAATGGCAGAAATTGTGGCTAAGTTACGTTGAGAAATTAATCATTTTTCTTTCAATATTTCCCCCGAGTTTCTGATTGTCACAATTTTAAGTGCGAATTAGGTGTCTCTTATTTAAGTAAGTAAGTAAGTATATATGTCCACTTCATATTTTATTTACGTCGATATTTACCATAAGAGATTTAAATTATTTCCTCACTCTCGACAATAAACTTATGCATTACTTTTTTTGCTGCAAACCCCAAATATCTCGCAAGAGTTGATTGGTAACTTCGATCTTTAGTGAATAGAGTAAGTCGATTCAACTATCATGGACTTGGCCGCCGACATCGAGAATAAAACAAATGATTAAGTAAATATATTATTTTATTGCACGTGAATGAAAAAATAATAAAAATAAAAAGTTACTCTTTGCTAGCCTAATTCCAAACATTTGGACTTACGATGAAGCTCGCAGAGATGGTGATGGTTACTCTATCCAAGTATAGGACTCGAATCTGATCGACAGCAAACTGGTGGGTATGATGCTCGTTGGAGTCAGCATTTTAATAGGATCAGTATACGAATCGGCTCTTGTGTATAATCACCACATTACTACAAATAAATCGGACTATTCGTTAATCGATTAACGGTTACCATTGTATCACTTCACTTTCAAGCCCTAACTAATATTTTATATGATTTTTGTATTTTTTTTTAAATTCACGTAACTATCAATTATCTTCTGCTCACTTGCCATCTGTGATGGATACCTAATGTTTTCTGGTCACTTACAGCTGTGCTCAATTACAAAAAAATCCTGTGCTCAAAATCATTTAAAGTGTACTTCTTTTTCGTTTTTATCTGCATCGTTATTATCATGCACGAGTAACGAAAAGTTTCACGTACGTACGTGAAACTTTTACGTACGTACGTAAAAGTTTACGTACGTTCATAAACGACGCAGGTTAATAACCCACTATCCGCTACATCCGGTATCCGACGCATGCTATTGGGTTACGCCGTTTTATCTCATGTACTATGGTCCACCAGTAGCACTGATCTAACCAGTACAAGTTACATCCCTCCTCAGTAACGTTTCCAGAAAATAATTTTGGATTGGACTGATTCTGGCTCTTAGATGTAAACTGCACGGGAGAAATTTATTTCTTCCGTCCAAAAGCCTTATTGATATGTTTATTGCTGGTTTTACACATATTTGATACTTTTGTTGCAATGTGTTCAAGTAAAAATTGAAAATTTCCCTTCTCATGAAAAAATAGTACTACCTCAGGAAAATATTCTCATTGGAGTATAATATCAGGGTGGCTATAGCCTAACTCCCCCCTGGCTACCCCATTGACCCTCTTCCACCTACGTCCCTTTCAACCCGATTTAATATTTCTTCGCGTGTATTGCGACATTAATTTAATTCGTCTTATTTTATTTCATCGGTTTAGGACGATATTCGGTGACCGGCGATACGGCCTCCAGCCAAATATTTCGTCCCGGCGGAGTGTGGGGGGAGGATGAAAGCGACTATTTTGAACTCAGGGCTTATGGGCCAAACGGTGCTACTCGCGCACGAGACAAAGCCGACTAATCTAGCAAAACCGAAACAATAATCGCCTCCAACAAGGGCTTTCTCTCTTCTTCACTCTCTCCATCCCTCTCTCTCTCTCTCTCTCTCTCTTTCGCTCTCTGTGGTGTAAAACTAATTTTCAAGTGCTGCTGAGAGCATTGGGACTCGCCGTGGAAACTTTATAGAGACCCGAAAACATTCCCGGTGTAATATGGGGAAATTTCGAGAATCCAGTCCGTTGAATTCCAACAGCCCCACCGCCACTGTTATTGGATGGATATTGAATCGCGCCTAATGTTTACTTTGAGTTAACAGTGTTTATCTGCCCAAGTTCCAGCTCTTCCCCGAGAGTCCACCCCCGCCCACCTTTCTCGACCCACCGCCATCCATCCTCTTCCAACCCGCACTGAAACTTCATTTCCTCCTCCTTCTTCTCCCTCCCACCCTTTCCCCAAAAACCTCCTCCATCCCGCTCGGTGAAACCGTCCCACTTCCCTCGCGTCTTAATCGAATCGATGTTATGCTATATGAAGCTTCATGAAATTCCAATTGTGCTCGAAGATTCTCTCTCTCTCTGTGGGCATCCCTGTGATAATACCAGTGCGGCAGAATTACGCTCACTTCTAACGCAGTGAGTGTCTAGCTTTTTTTTTTCTTCTCCGTCGTTGTGATTAGCGCGGTGCAAATAGTGTGCTTGCTGCCAGCGGAGCCACATTGTGAAGTGTATCGCGTTGCCAGGGGAAAAGCAATACAAACGTCAACAAAGTCTAACCTATTTCATTACGTTCGACTCTCTGTTCCAGTTGATTGCATTTTATTTCGTGCCATTCTATCAATCGTTTACACTTCCATTACCTTACTTCTCTATCGTAGTTTTTTTATTTGTTCTGATAAACGCTTTTAATTCTCTTCCCGAACGCTCTTAATATTTTTCCACTCTTTAGTGAACGACAAATTTCCGTATTAGCATATGGAATGAAATTTTCCATGCTGTCTATTTCAACTCACTGGTTTTCTGCTTTATAATCTCTTCCACGATTTTATGCAATTTTTCTTTCAATTATCAATATGCAGCCAACTCAAAACCAACACTCTTTGTTCACGCCTCATATGAACTTTAAAATGTTTCGCCTTGTGATTCATTCTTAATGTCCTGTCCTTCCGTCCGTGATCATCAAATCTCAGGAACACAAAGCCGTATAAGAGTGAGAAAATAAATCCCGTTGGCCCTACGCTTGGTTTTTTCACCGAAAAATAAATATTTATGGAATTTTTGAAATATTGAATGTTTTTGGATATTTTACTGTGGTAAGGCAACTATTTTCACCATGATATTTATATCATATGCTTTTTTAGTACAGTTTTAATTGTGAGATGCCCTAAATCCTTATAATTTTCATGGATTCGTGCATGTATTGATCTTATACATTTTTACAATATTCTAAGTTTTCATAATTTAATTATGATGGTGATACATGAAACATAATCACCCTTACAATGGTAGAAACTACTTCAAAATGATTGCTTAAATGTATACCAATGAAAGAAAATTAATGAGACTAATTCTCTTTATTTTTTCGTTTGCGATTTTTTTATTTCCTCCATTATTTTAAGTTGTATATCTCTTAACTGAAGCTAGAATAATTATTTACTACTGGTAATTCAGTATTAATTAAAACTGGAAGGATATGTATGATATGCCATCTAAGCCATAGTTGAAGACCAGCCTGATATTTCATTAGGATATGCCTAATCAATCTTTCTAAATTTTTTTCCCTGTTCATTTTAACCTATAATACGATAAGGTTTAGTCAGTTCTGTAATACCGCTATACTATATTCTATAAACGAAGATAAGTAGGAGTTGGTATTATTACTTTTGTACCGAAAACTTCGCAGGGTTGCAGTACAAAGTACGAGTATCAAGGATTATATTCCTAGGCATTGTTACCTCGGGATTTATAAGTCCTAAAAATACAGTTGAAATATTTTAATTTCCTTCCTTCCTCCAAATCCACAAATCCGGCTTTGAATCTGCTGGTAGATTCCCTCGGAAGATAAATCCTCAGAACTGAACGTAAGGAGTTTCTATGTAAACATTTCAAGTTTATGTATTACCTTAAAAAATTGGTTTTATGCATCTAAATATGGGACACTTAGTGATATATCATTTTCTTAGTCCGAGGAATCCGGTTGTTAACGAGGAGCTTTTTCAACCGCCAAAGCACACCAACGCACGTGCATCGGCTTCTGGTATCAGGTTGCCAGTAAACTGTAGGTTGAGGTAAACCTTTTTTGAGATCTCATTTTTCAAAATCTATTCCTATAGGTATATATCTGGCTCTCACATTTAATCATTATTGCTTCACAATATTGCATCCACGTCTGGATAAATTACTCCAGGAGTTCCAAGCCGGTCAGCAACAGAAAAATATTTTACATCGAGTGCAAAATAAAAGTTAAAGTGATATAAATATAAGATAAATTCCGTTTGGTGACAGGTGGCTCAGTCATTATTAGAAAGCATAAATTATAAGTTGGGAGCTTGAATATCCTAATTCGTGTTTAGCAAGAGAGAATCTTATAAGAATTTCCGTACTCATAGGTGCCAAAAGGGTTGTTGGGCAATGACATTTTTATTTCTTACAGAAGATAAATATATTTTACCTTAAAATCTAACAATATTTTAAATTTCAACTACCAAACCAGTTACAAACAAAAGAGTGGCAGCACATGAGAAACCTTGTTCCAAGCGATTTAGCTAGGTGCCCATTCATAGATAATAAGTAGAATAAATAAGGCAAGTTTATTATGAAGTACTTGGTTTTAGCGGATTTCAAGTGTACCTACATATTTTCAAAATTCAAGTGCACGTACTGTTTTGTATCTTTGAGAAAGGTAAATTGGCTTTAGCCTCGAAATGAATGTTGTAATAAGATGGGTAAAGTAATACAATGATCTAGATGTAACACGTATTGCGGAAATTAGGTACTTCTTCAACCCAAATGAACTAAAACGAAGACTTATAATTGTATTTTATAAGTGGAACGATAAGACTAGTGAGTCGTCTTCTGTTGTCACCATCAAATTTTGAAATCATTCTGTTATAATACACAAAAAAATTTCAGGACATTATAATGAATGTTTAACGTAATATAGCTCAAGAACAAATTTATTTTAAGAAGACCAGTCTTAAGCTTTAAAATTTTGGAGTCATATAAAGGAGAACAGCAGGCATAATTCTATTCACAGTCAAATGAAAATGGTGTCGATATTTGAGACATCTCCAGAAGGAATTAGTCCTTTAGGAAGGTAGCTTTCAGCTTAAACATTTGCCTTATTATGTAATGTTAACATCATCGATCTAAATACAATTCGGCTAAAAAACGGGTACACGAGAGGTTTTAAGTTGAATAGCAAGATAATGAGATAACCTTGACTTGAATTAGAAGTTATCATTTTCAGTGTTACTCTCAACTAGTTAGTGAATTCGACGAAGCCCTTCTTTAACAGAGAGAGCTAAAATGCAACTAAAATCTAAAAGGAGGTGGCGAGGGGAAGTATCTTCAGCATATTTATAATTTTAATAAGTACATTTATATATTTTTATAACCTTATATAAGAAAATATTTTTGTGTGCAAAAAATAAGAAAATATTTTTGTGTGCAAAAAAATTCTCAATGCAAAAATCAGTCACCTGAACCGGGACTTGAGCCCGGGCCTCTAGGATTCCGGACGTTCTTTAGCCAGTTAAGCTGCCTTGGCGTCCTCTTGCACTGTGAATGTTTGAGAGTTTGAAACGGAACAAGATGTTCTTATAAATTGCCGTACATGCAATGTCACGAACCAATCGTCGTTGTGCGCACGGCGCCGAGGTTCACGAGGTTAATGCGACATTCAAACAATTAAGGTGTTCAACCTTTTTCAAAGAGACTAACAGGAACTTAAGCGAAGTCACCATTTTTTGCATTTTGAATTTTTTTGCATATGTATATGCTTCAGCGGATGACTCCGCTTACGCTGCTGCTAGTTTCTTTTAAAAATATTTTTCATTATTTCCAATAATGAAATCCAATTATTATTACCAATGAAATCATATTTTATTTATTTTTTCCTCGATCACATAAATAATCGGTAATGATAACAAATAATTAGGACAGTGATTTTTTTTATTTAAAATATGTAATAATAATTGTAGGTATGAATAGATTATTAAAAATCCATTCATTATGTCGCATTGATCACGGACAGCAAAAAGTCTAATAGCACTCTGATAGACAAGAAAAACCTCTGGGTCAAATGACTCATAGCCGTCTCTCAAGGTATAATAAAGAATGCATCTTCTGGGTAATAATTATCTTCGATTTTAATTTCATGCGTTTAAGAATGCTCGTCAACGAAGTGGTGCTGATATTTTATCTCCTCCTGTATTTAAATGAAATAAATGCACTGGAATTCCTTATGTGCCATCAGGATAGCTAATTCTCAAGTCAATCTTTTCTCTCCCATATGCATTGTTTTCTTCATCTTTGCTGGCTTCGCTCCTTTTTTAATCGAGTTGTGCTTCTTTCCACTTTTTTCCTCTTATTTTAAATCCGATTAGCCCCTTGTGCACACAAATCACTATCTGAATATCCCGAATAACTCGTATCCGAATCACTCTGCGGAATGAACATTGTTTGTGGTTAATGGATTTCTTTAAGTTGTGCTAATGGTGCCATTTTTTCCATAAGAATATTGCTGTTCTCACACGAAATGTTTCTGGGAATTTCTTTCCCAAGTTTTTAGATAACTTATAATTCAATATTTTCCACTAATCAATCCTAATTGATCTTTCAGTTTCTGCCTCCTTTCTCTTTGATTTATATTTTCCTGTTCTTTCCTACTTTTCGAGTCTTCCCGCACCCTTGAATCTGGACCATCAAGGTCATAATGAATAATTCGTCTATTAAAAAAAGGACAAGTAGTCGTAGACTCCCCTCCCGTTCCTTTAAAATTCCTAAGTTCTTTCAATAATATCAGCGGTCTTGGGGTAATGGATCCTCTGAGAAGTTTCCATTAAGCGGAAGCCTTCCACAAAATCGGAGAACAGAGTTGTACTGCAAACAGTGAGTTGAGGAGGAAGACTTAAGTGGCTCAGGGGGAGTCGCACGCCTCTTCTTTCTGAAAAGAATAAAGAGCTTCGAGACGAGCTCACGAGCGGGTGAAATATGGTATGTGTTTACGTAATTTAGACTTCAACAAAATTCGGATTTCTAGTCGTCCTTTTAAGAGTTCCTTTGATTGCAAAATCGAGAGGCTGAGTGGGGATAATGCCGAAAAATTCAAGGCAACCTTACCCATCTTTTTCAAACAGCCTTATTTGGATGAAGAAATAGAAGTAGTTTTTTGCTAAGAGAATGTAAGTTTTTTCTTCGTGCTCCGTTGAATTTTTTGAAATTATCTGTTTGTATGAAATATCACGTTTTTCAATGCATTACATCGTTTTAAAAATTATGGAATATTTTAGTAGAAGCTGTTCAGTGTTGCTTCGAGTGGTTAAAATTTTTAATCTGAGTACTTAGGTCGTAGGGTTACTTCATTTATGTTAATCTTAAAACATATATTAAAAGCTATTTAGTTCTATTTCCCGCTGTTTTTCTTCATAATCACTGCATATTCAGTTATATAGATCAGAACAATATGAGATACCCATCGAAGAGATATTTTGGTCATCAAGCTCTACTAATAAATATTAGTTTCTTTGTACAACCATTGATTTTTACTGGCTATGAATAATTATTTTCCTACCATCTTTATTAGATTATTTATACCAATACTGTAAATTTGAAATTCTAACGGAGCGTAGATTGGTTATTAGGAAATTGCAGCCAGTTAAAGTGAGAAATTGCACAATATTACAAAATAGATTCACAATAGCTGTGGATATTTTCGGATTTAAACAATATTACAATCGTTTAATATTGGAGAAATGAAGTAATGAATATCCGAAAGTCTGTTTTTAATTGAGAATATTATTGCTTCATTTCACCATAGTAGTCGAGATGTAGTAGACCAGAATGCTTTCGACCCTCTTTGTGGAGATTTTTTGTGTGCAAGCGAAGTTCCCTGGAAACTAGGCGTTAGGCAACCCGCATTAACTCGTGTGTATCGCGGAGTTGCCTACTTTACGATATTTGTTTTGTGTCCGGAATTGAACGTTAGCCAGCGCAAATCGTAACTGTACGTACTATATATGAATTCGTTACAATATTTTTTGACGAGCTCATAAATAGAATTTCTCTCATTATCTAAAGAATGTTTGCTGTAGTGTTTTTTTGAGACCATTTTTATTTGACTTAATATTAGTGAATCCAAATTGTATATTTTGTTTGATGTGTATTTTC
Source organism: Calopteryx splendens (assembly GCA_002093875.1). NCBI lineage: Eukaryota > Metazoa > Arthropoda > Insecta > Odonata > Calopterygidae > Calopteryx > Calopteryx splendens. Next base: position 24,457 of record LYUA01000520.1, on the reverse strand, counting down.
CTTTTCTCTGTCATATTTAAATATATGGATAGCGTTTCCCCCTTTTTAATCTCTTCGGTATGAAGTTCATCATTCATTTCCAATTAACTTCATTTAATAAATTCACGTATACTCTGATGCATGCCACGGAGAAATATTTCGCATCGAGTGCTAATCATTTTCTGGATTAATTTTATGGGCTAATTTTTTATATTTGGTGTTATTTACGTACGCCAGTGGTGTTTTACATTTCACTTTCTTCCAAAGCTTGAAACTGAGTTTTTAATTTAGTTCGCCACATTTTTATACGCGTCAGTTTTACCTATCTGAAATCTATGAGCATTTCAGCCGGTTGTGCATCAAAGAAAGCATAGAAGGTACCTGCTAACCTAATTCTTATTTCTTTTTATTTTCGAAGGAAGCGCGTCCGAATGGTTGGAAGTGAATATTAGTTCATTTCCACTCGGAAAATGTTAAATGGACGCTCTCAGCATGGAGTACGATTCCGTATTACGTACCATAAATGCTTTAGTTCTTTCAGTGTTAATTTACCACTATACTTCTGTTTCTTTCTGGAACTATAGGAAACACTCCGATACTGAGAATAAGAACACAAGGGATTTCAAGAAGTGGTCTCTGATGCTGGAAGGTGAATACATTGTGAAACATTTTGTAATCGCGTTACGATTCGGGGGGATGTCAATTTTAGACCTCAAAATGTTTATATATTTGGATTTTTGTTAGCAAGAGTGAAACGACCATGCTGCTAAGGTCCAGGGGCTTTTGGTGCCTTCTTGCTTGAATGATTTCAGGGCCATGCTCTTAAAGAGTGGTTGTGTGTTATAGGGCTATTAGAGTCATTAAGTGTTAATATTTTTACTATATGAGTCACGCGCTTGCTCATATGTACTTTATTAAATTTATCATTATGGCAATTGTTTTCTGTTTCTCTCATCGGGAGGGATTGTAATTATCCATTATAAATAAGAAAGAGAATGCTGAATTAAAACTAAACCTATTTTAAGACCAAAAAATATGATATTAATAATTGCGAAACCAATCCATTTAATTTTTAAAATAAAATATTTTAAACTGCAACCATCTTTTAAGTGTCATTGACAACTTATGGAGTTAGTTCTAGTTTAATTTTGTTGTCACGCTTTCCTGCAGTCCTAGCTCTCTTAGTTCTTTAGCTGGTAATTAATTTTTCACGCTCAATTTCTTTATTCTTGCTCCAACATGGTGCCTTAATGGTATTCTCGATTCGTAGTACGTTCCACGGTGTCGTTTGTTCACCACTAACTTGTGCTCCTTTGTTGATTTTTTTATTCGTACATACTTTACATTACCATAGATAAATTTTCATGTGTTGGCCTCGACTTATTGAATTTTGTCTAGGCATTAATTTTGTTATTTAATATTTTTAGCCAAAGAGCGAAAGTAGCCAGTTTATATATTTCCAAAATGTACGTAGATGTAATTTTGCTAGTGTTAATGGGGAAAAATGTATTACTTCATTATTACTAACTCCGTTTTACTGGTTACATAAAGAAATATATGAATATTTGGCCGAGAACGAAACCTCTGAATGAACATGGGCTGTTCATGAAAATGTTAATTAAAACTGCAGTAATTAGCATGCTTCAAACACAGATCGTATGGAGGGTTGTCAGGCTTTGTATCCCCTTTTTTAATAGTTTTTTTTATTGATAGACTTCACCTTATGTCAAAAAATCCTGACTCTTTCCCCATATCTGCGGTTCCGCTTAAGGTGCTACTAGCTCATTAACAACAGGATAATCCTTAAAGTAGGCCACTATTAAGGGATGATATCACTAAAAGACGGTCTTTGGGGATAATGGCTTCCAACGAACGAAAATTCATTTATTATCTCCTGTAAGCAACGTTAAGAAGAAACAAAATGAAGCAAATGATATCGTCATAAGCGCTCGCGGTCAAACTTATTTGGTCGTATTTGATGTAAAGTGTATTCATTTTAATATGTATTATTCAATGGTAGAAATTTAGGGAGCATATTTTAGGTGCTTGAAGAAAGCTATTCGGTTCACAAGAATATGGTTCGTGGAGGCCTACTGAGTGAAGCACGATGTTACCTGTAGGTTGATCTCGGATTTTAATCCATTCTGCAACTGTAAGAAACCTTATATGTATATATAAACTCATACTGAGTAATATGCTATGGACTAAATTTGGCTGAACAAGCATAGGCGGCACAGAGAAACAAACTCCTCAAACTAATATATGATTTCACACGCCGCAGGATTTAGAGTAATAGCTTGTCCTCTATGATCAAGTAAACTTTATGCTTTACGGTTTTATTATATCCCGAGCCATATCCCAAACATTCTATTTTGGTAAGCCAGCTAGTGCTCTTGATCAATATTCATAAACGGTATAGACTTTTTTTATTGCGTCCGGTACGGAATATTCTTATTATGTCATAGCAGTAGTATGTAAAATGAAGAAAGGGTTACTCTAGGGGTGTGTCCATCAGAGACATACCTTAACCGGTATATTACCAATAATAATAATAGTAGTAGTATGTTATTTATAAAAAATGTTACATAATGTCACGTTTAAGGAATAACAGAGAAGAAATAGTAAAATATTTTGGTCGTAATACTTATTCAGGACAAAAACATTTCGGCACCAACATGTTAGAGCATACTTGTGAACACACAATTTATGCCCTAAGTATGGATATCTTATAATATCGAACATTAGCTCAGATTTTTAAGCGAAGTAGATATAATAGGAAACTTTGTGAATTGCACGAAACATTTTATACCATAGCAACAGTGTCATCACATGGTTAAATGTTTAGGAATCTACGTGCCGGTCGTTCCATATTTTTATCGTTAAATCAACATTTTTTTATTCTCTCTCAAAGCCAAACATTCACTAAAATGTAGCAAAAATCATTGAGGAAACTAAAGTGCTCAAACAGTTTAATTTTGAAAATAAAATGTGCCTTCTTTCAGCAATACTATAAATTTAGATTTTAGATAAAATTGGGCTGATAAAATGAGAAGGTTCATGTTTTATGGTAAAGTTCGAATGATTTTCCTCCAAAAAATACTACGGGGTGCGTTATTAAATATTAAGACAAATTTATTCGTTTAGTTCACTTGGTAATTCCTATCTATCATTTTATTTACCTCGCGGTAGTTATTTTGGTAAGAATTATGGTTAGGGTACTCTCTTTCCAAGCCAAAAGGAATGGATTATAATTTAGAATTAGACATCCTGTTGTACTGACTAGCGACCCTTGCTCTAGGCCAATATGATCACAACTATTGAACATGTAAAACTGAAAGCTATTTCTACTTCTCTCATGCAAATACGTTGATCCACATAATACTTTGATTTACCGTGGGTTATGGTTAAAGCCACGTTAGAAATTGATCCCTGTCGCAATGTTATCCACTATAGGAATTTTTTTTAATTTTCTGTGATTGAAAATTGTGGGCTGCATGATTCTCAGAGTTTTTCGGGTTAAAATCTATGATAATTTGTGACAACAAGGGAACTATTATTATTATATTCATGTTTATTCCGACATAAACCAGGTCATTAAAAACACGCGCTGGGCCGGAAGGCTAAGACAATTCCCACACACCAAGGGTGATAAACAGCAGCACCAAAGTCCGTCTCATGCAGTTTACATTTTATTAGATCCTAAGGTTGGAATTTTGCGTCGAATATTTGGCGATGATTATAACAGAAGTCACCCTTTACTTTTTTACGATCTCATTCCTTCATCCTCGTCTCAAAAATGTTTTGGGCCGTTTAAAAATTAATGACCGCAATGGAATGAAACGTGCTGCGAGCGCTGCAGTTTTTCCTGGATCGAGGACGGCATTCTACGTGACGAACAGAGAAATCACTTATTCCAACTTCAATCGCTGCTTGACGAGTCATCCACTGTCTTTTAAAATGCAGCGACAACTCCACGGTCCCATTATGGCTCTTGCCACCTCGATTTTATCCAGAAGCGTTGTTCCGACTTCGTTAACATGCCTTTGGTCTCTATTGAACGGCACACAATGAAGCCGCCGCTTTGTGTCTTCCTTTCTATTACAGCAAAACCTCAAAACGATGATTTACGTTTTTGAAGTTTGAAAGCACTCTGTTGAAAACATACTCAGTGTAGTGTTGCCATTATTTTTCTCTCTCTCAGTTCTCGTATATTTTTCATTTTCACCTGAACAAAAGCAAAGGTTGGCAGCCAAAAGTTAACAATCACGCCATCTCGTGTTCGATAAATAGACTATTATGGGCCTCGTGCACAGCAGTTCTGTGTTCTCTTACACGGTCTAGCCTTAATCACCCATCAGAATGCGTCGGCAAATCTGGTCTCGGATTCATCAGAGGATTAGTTATCATGCATGCCTTGGTTCTAATATTGTATATGTTTCATGAGTCACGGTCTCTTAAAGAATTCAGGTAAGAGTATTGTTGGGAGAGGGTGTTAAATGATTTAAAATTTGTTTAATGTTGAAAATAAATGCATCTGATAAGTCAGAGGTATCATTCTTCTGAATTAACAGAGCATTACATAGGAGAGAGTTCGCTACGAGACATCATGTTTGAAAAAAAATTTGGTTTTCATTGATTATCTCTTCTTTTTCATGTTCTTCTTTTATA
>LYUA01000519.1:392083-403364 GCA_002093875.1 Calopteryx splendens | reverse complement strand
GAACGCCCTGCATCCACTTCTCCTGCCTCCTTTGGATTTCTCCCAATAGCCTTCGCTCCTCCACTTCTGCCATCCCCAAAACTTCTTCGTTTGTTTTCCTTTCCGTCCATTTCACTTTTTCCATCATTCTCAAAAATATCCAAGTGGTAAAAGATTAGTCTCACTCAATTAAGTTTTTAGTTCACGATAGAAATGAAAAATATCACAACGTAACTTAGCATCACGCCTCGTTAACCATATCCTGGTGGTCAAAAGAAAGGCGGGAATTAAAACTCGGGAAATCTGAAGTAATTCCGCGAACTTAAATTGGATTTTACGCTTTAATAGCATAGTATTTTCATTCATGCATCGTGTTTTTTTGGTCGTTATAAATTGTAACCGACGTTATCATTGCATTAAATTATTAAGTGCGAATGGATCATTAAAATTGAACGGAAGCTATCGAATAAGTGGATTTTTCAAGAATGGGACCAAAACTGAAAGAGAAAATTAAAGAATGCAAAACCACCGTTTGTTGAAGAAATAATTTTAAAAATAAGTTATTTAGGAACCACTTTCCATCCTTCAGGGACGTGGTGGTCCAGTGGTTAGAGCGCTGGACCTCTGACCGGAGGGCCGTGGTTCGATTTCTGGTGATGCCTCACGGCACCCTCAGCTTCATTCAATCTGTGTATCATTTTTTCGGGTACCTGGTCAAACTGGGAAATTGCAGGCGGTACAGGGAAAGGAACTGGTCACACCCTTGTTACTGTGATGTGTTGAATTTCACTCACCTTTGGGCTTAGTGTTGGGTGAGCTCTACCCTCACCTTTTCTAACAAACTAGCCTTCTAGCTGATTACTGTGATTTTTTTTTCATCCTTCAAAACGTTTCACGAAAAAAAGAGTCAAGAAAGACATTTTCAACTATTTTTCGAAATCTGATTATAGTTGCTGTGATGGATGTTTGGACCATTTCTCATCTGTCATGAAATTTCACCCGTTTTTTTACATATAAATACACGCACGAGGATGGGAAGAGCTGTTTGGAGGGGATTCAGAAAATGAACAATTATGTGTAAATAAAAAAGTTGAGTGCGAAATGAAAAAATAATGAAATGGTTAAATATAAAAAAGGGGCCTAATGGCCTTAATTTCGCCTTAAAAAATAAATACCTACGTCGTTGTTACTATTATTATTACTACCAGTCAACCGGTGGAATATTTTGAGCAAAAGAAAGTTAAAATAAAAATCAACTTTCAGCGGATTCTTCATTCTTGTCATCCAAAATTCCTTGTATCTCTCTTTATTCTTTCAATCGGCAAACCTTTGAGGATTCCTTCTATAGCGAGCCGTGGGACTCTTCAATAACGATCTTCCACGCTGGACCAAATGCACCCGGGATTCGTAAGATAGGAAGAATACAGCCTATGCCTCTCTCTCTCTCTCTCTCCCATGGGGTCTGCGGAAGACGGAACATGCGAGATTGACGCTCCCTAAGCAAAAAAAAACAGAAGATAAAAAAAATATCCTCTGTCGACAAAGATGCTTGGGTAGACGCTGTGTTTGAGCAACAGCAGCGCGTCGCATTCGTGGGTCGGGTGAGCGAGGCAGGCGGTGTAGGGGAGGCACGTTGCGTGGGAGGAGGGGGGCAGGCAGAGAGAGTGAGAACATAGGAAAGCAAATAATCGCACCGAAAAGAACGCGAAACATCGTTCGCTCGTGACGCGATTGCAGTGATCCTATGAAAACTGCATCCGAGGGAGATGACGGAATTCGCAGATAAAGGATCAATCTTTGACGCGAACTAAAATTTGTTTTCCCATTGTTATATTGAAACCATGGGGCGTGGTAGTCCTGTGATTAAAGCGCTGGACTGCTGACCGCAGGGCCGGGGTTCGATTCCCGGTGATGTCTCTCGCCAGCCTCTGCTTCACCCAAGCTGTGTAGCATTTTTTGGGTGCCAGGTCATCCTAGAAAATCACAGGCAACACAGGGAAAGGAACCTACCTTTCCCTGTGTGGCCACCCTACCCTTATGTGTGAATTTTACATGCCATTCCGCTTAGTACCTACTGGATGAGCTATTACCCTTACATACCAAACCGACCTTCGGGTTGAATGCTGAGATTGATTTTTAAACCGATCGATTTTTAGGCCGGCCGTGACAAACCGTGATATTTCCTAACTTGATGATTTATTTTCCTTCATAAATGGTTTGCTTTATGAGAACGTACTTCTGATTCATCTACATCTAAGTAACACCCTGCAAGCAAGCACTTGGGTGTGCGGCAGGGGGTGTCTTCAACGTCAAGAGAATGTACTTTTGGTTTGCGTCAACCTTCCATCTTTCATGCACTGAATGGTGTGAACAGAATTTTTTTTAACTTATCACCTTAGGCTTCACTTAAAGCTACTGCCGTGTCGAGGGAGACTCGAGTGGAGGCCTGAATCATTGCCTTCAACCAAAAGCCTGTGTCCAGCCCCCCTTTAGATGCTGCCTGCATGAATGCGTAGAGTAGGTCGTTCACTACGTTGAGTGCATACGTAACTTGCGTTTCGCTCAGTACTAGGCTGAAAAGTTTCAATTCCTCTCTCCCATTTCGGCGGAATGAAATATCATGAACCTAAAATTGATGCATGTAGAGGTACCTTTAGACCTCCCAAGTATCCAACGATAGTATCCTTCCTCTGCGTTTTCCGATTTTCGCCCGGAATGAAGGACTCACAGGGCCGAATCATGCCCGCGGGCCGTGATAGATACGGCAAAACCAGTCCCACTTAACCTACGGGGCGATCACTGTAAATGGGACCTCTGTAAGTTTTGCACTGCCGGTTAGTGTAAGATTCTAATGGGCGCAAGATACCACCATCTCAACAACCCACGCTACAGTAACCCATTCTTCATTTCCGCATACTACTTTCTTACCACCCTTTCTCCTCACTCTGCCTCGTTTTTTAATTAACGTTCTCCCATCTTCATATCGCAGTCTTCTTCAACAATCCATTGTCTCTTCAATATGCCCTGCATCCATCCTGGATTTCTCCCTTCTCTCTCCTCCCCTCTTAACCGTGCGCAAATCTCCTCCGTTCGTTTTCCTTTCCTACAGTTTCAATTTTGTCCATCCTCCTCCATATCCACGTCTCAAAATCCTCCCAAACCTAAGTTTGTCATCGCGCCTATAATGGCCTAGTTTCCGACCCACACAAAAACAACGTTTCGTATCAAAGTCTTCCACCAAGTCTTTTCTTTACATCCTTGCCGAGGGCCCAGGAAGATCGAAGAAAATCCCGCACGATGTCTTCCAGTCTTTTCTTTTTTTAAATTGCACCAACGGCAAACATTCATTTGACCCATTCAAGGGGGGGAGGAAGGAAGGTTTTATGCCTCCATTTTTCATTTCACAGGATTAAAAAAATCGTTTATTTTTCGTTCGAGTCCAACCGGCGGTAATGAAGGGCTTTAGTGCTGAGTTCAGGTCTCTGAATAACTTGAAAGTTGATAAGACGATAAATATTTTCCCTCTATTAAGTTTCAAAGCTCATATTAGGTACGTGTTATACTCCACAAGCCGATGATTAATTTCTTAAAAGTGCATTTAAAAATTTTTGTTTCCTGGTGGTATATGGCCCGGCCGAAAGAATTCCATTCATTTAAAATCGTAAAGGTTCAACGCCGGGTGTCATGATTCGTCAAATGTGTGTATGTGGGCGAGTTCACGTCATACGTTCGGTCAGTTCGTGTACCTACGAGACCCTTTTGTTTTCCTATAGGACTCGAAAGTAAAAATGAAGAGGAGTGAATGACAAAAGCGGCATTTATCGGGACTCTTTTGTTTGCATCAATAATATTTTTCCATATCAACAAAGTTTATTTCCACATGCCTAACCCAAAACCCTTTCATTGCGAGAGGGACAGGGACATAACTTATCATTGCAGCGTCTTAATATGCGTATATCAGGGTGGCCTCTGGTCTGGAATATCCTGGAAACCCTGGAGAAGCGGGAGTTTATTTTGCACTTGAACAGTGAGGGAATGACATCCTGACAATTTCAGGGAATAAATTGGAAAGTTTTATTCTCAAGAGATGACGTTACTTACGGATTTTTTTAGAATTATTTTATTAAAAAAATAGTACATTTAAATGTCTCGATCAACAGATCCTTCCATGGATTGCTTCATTTTTTTTATTTGACCATTGAGGCGAATTTGGACACGGCAAGTGATTATGGCTTCATAATCCATAAATTCATATATTCATATTTTCTTCTCTAGAGCATCTCTGGATGAAAGTATTATCATTTATAGATTTTAATACGAGTAATAATATCATTTACAGCATTTGCATCAGAAGAACCTGTAATATCAAACACAGTTAACTCGTGAATGCTGTTGTCGGCATAGGTATTACTTGGCCTATGTTTGTAGACCTACATCTATCATTGTTCGCCATCTAATGGTGTACTGTCAATGGAACCGCTGGTGAAAACTGTGCGCGTGAAGAAATAAGTACGGTATTTTAAGCATCAAACATGTTAACATTATATTGCATCTGAAGATGTTCTTCTGTATTGCAGAAGAACATCTTCAGATGCAGCTTCTGCATGATTGCATCTGAAAACAATACTTTTCCAAAAATTGTACGCGTCTAAAATTGAAAGTATATAAATAAGCATTGCTTAATGTGCGGAAAATGTATATCGACCTATTTACTAATTACAGAAATTTCTAGAAGTGGTAGAGTTTGTTCTGTGGTGGTTCAGGGATGTTGTAGTCCAGCGAGAATAGTGTTTGGTTTCCCTTTTGTAGGACCCCGGCTCGATCCCCGGGGTCTTCTTTAGGTCTTCTCGGGTACTTAGGTCATCTAGCCTAGCGATACCTGGGATTCGTGCCATATGTACCGACCGTTTCCCTAAAAACCGCAGTTACCAACCCAAAGGCTGGTTTGATAGGTGACAGCAGACCTCACCCAATGCTGAGCTCAACGGCGTGGGAAATTCACACATCAGGGAGGGAGTTTCTTATTCCCAGTGTCGGCTGTGGTTTCCCAGTAAGATCTGTTGCCCGAAAAAAATATATCTTGGCTGAAGTTGGTCGTGCCCAGAGGCATAACCCGGGGATAGAATCCGGGTGTTCAGTAGTCCAGTGATATACCCACTGGACAACCGCGCCTCCCCTGCTCTAATCTCGGGACATTAAATTTATTTTACAATCTGTTTTAACCTCACGATGTTTAGATTAATTTAAATCCGTACTCCGTTCTCAAACAGATTCCTTCATAAACGCTATAAATTGTTCGACATCACTGACCATCAATTCCAAGATCGTTTTGACGCAGCTCTACTCTCAATATACCCACTCGTCCATCATCATAAAAAAACAGCACTTTAATACAATTCTCCAACGTTGCCTTTTCTGTCGTTAATCACTGTTAATTAACCGATGTAATCAAACCTAAGGTAGTTATGATAGGTGAGAGTAGTATATGATAAACCCAATATCAGGACAGTACTAAGGCCAACAGCGCGTGAAATCCACGGAATGCCTATCAGGGTAGGGGGCTCGTTCCTTTCCCTGTGCCGCCTGCGGTTTCCTCGCAAGATCTGGTACCCGCAAAAATGACAGCTTGGTGAAGCTGAGTGTGTCCAGGGGAGTCATCGAGAATCGATCCCGTGTTCCCTGTTTAGTTGCTCACCGCTCTACTCACTGGACTTCCGTGCCCGCCCTCCATGCCCTAAATTCCTTTTATTTTTTTCAATCTCCGAATGCTTTCTACCTCCCTTCGTTCCGTCCAGCTCGCCTAATCTTTTCTCCCACCTCCATCTCGCTTACCAAACATTCTCCGCTCTTGTATCTCAAAAGTCTTCCCCAATCTCAGTCTCCCCGCCGCGCATGTCGGCGGGAGTTGATCGCGGCCATGGATTTCGTGCGTCATGGGTAAGTGCCCGATATGCGAGAGCCAGGCATCGCGCACCGACGTCGTGGACAGGACGATCGAGTGCGAAGCGTGCAACCACGTTTTTCACCTGAGGTGTACCGACGCGAGCGAGGCAGACGTGCTCAGTTTCGGCCAGTCATGGTCCTGTGCACGGTGCTGTTCCGGGAAGAAAGACGGAGGGAGATGGGACGCTGGCGAGACATCAGTCGGGAAGGTGTCGCATCGCCCGGTGCGTGCACGCGGTAAGGGCCCCCCTGAGGGTTTCCCGATTGCGTCGAGAGGCTCAGGAGACGATTCTGAGGGGCCGAGTGTGGAGGAGGAGGAAAGTAAGTGCGTAGGAACGACGGAGGCGTGGAGGGATGCGATACAATCCTGCAGGAACGCGATTGCCGGAAACTCGTTTGGACTCTCCGCCTTGCAAGACAGAGTGACCAAGATCGAGGTCTCCGAGGTGGATTTGATGGATCGCGTCGCGTCTTTGGAGACCACCGTTAATCTACTGGAGGAGGACAGCCTGTTGAGGTCTCTGGAAATCCACGGCCTTCCAGGAAGTGCGGTCGAAACACCTCGTCAACTGCTCGCCGACGCTGCCCTCGGAGTGGATCTGGGGTCTGAATCAGTCGACCCTGTACGAAGGTCCAAGGGATTGCTTCTCCCATCGACTGTTGATCCGCCAAAAACTTCCCCTGTCACTGTGAATTCTGTTCGCCAAGATGCGAGGGTCGATTTCCTGCGGAAAACAAAGGTAAAGATAGAGATATATATAAATAGCTCTCAACTCGAGTTATGTGTTGGTCAGCAGTAGTAATGACAAAATAATTTGCCGAAAGGGGAATCCCTTACTTTCTTCAGCGGAAAATTATACTCCAGAGATATAGGAAAAATATCCAATAAAGTGATGTAAGCGTTGGTTAAAAGCAGTCGTCATTGTTTTGTTGCCAGTAGAAGATGTCGATCCTTTTGCGCCCATTAAATATCCCTCAGATCTGAGAAGATTCTTACTGATACCGGTACTTGCTGGAGTGCTATTATATTATCTTTATACCCTTAAGTTTATAATAAATACGATAAAATACTGGCGTCTATGTTTATCTCGCAGGTCCGGCAGGAACATGCTACTTTTTATGCCAAGGTCATTCCTAATTGGGGATTTAAAATGCGATCTCCCAAGCGTGATGCGTAAAAATATTGCTAGGTATTTTTTTAAATGTGGGTGTTTATGAAAATGACAACTTTGAACTCCAAGAAATTTTTCCCAACTTCATGCTAAACATATAATTGCGCATGTCGTTACACGCGAAAAATTCACGTTCAGGGGCCCAAGTTAAAACAGATACCTTCCGTATTATGTATATCTTAAACGTGGTTTAATCCACATCTATATCTCCTTGTACCCCCCGAAAGCCACCCCTGGGATGTGTGGCAGGGGGTGTATCAACACCGGACATGCTCTGTTAAAATAATATATTACAATGATGCTAGAATCAATCGGAGAGGTTACGGAATTCAAGCGATTGAAAGGCATTATGCCAGCAGCCTAAAATTCATTATATATCTATGCATAAAATAATATTCTGCGTATGCAAGACGAGATGCTAGTAGGGGTTGCTATTAAAGAAGATAACATAGGGGATACTAAGTAGGCTAGTAGATATATTCTTTTATGAGCTCTATATTTGATGAATATTCTGATAGCCTAATCGTACGCGGGAAAAATTACATTTTAAACCTATTCGTTTATCTCTCTGATCTTATTTTCGTTATTTCTCCTACCGTTGTACGATGGGGTTAATAAATGGTGCCTATGTGGTATATGCTATAGAAAAGGAGAGATAAACTTGGTGAAAAATGACGGTAGAATTGCGGCTTCATCCACCACAGTCCAAAATACAAGGTGATTGGAAATTACGAAAAACGACTTAGCGTTTCCTCGAAAATAAGATTTTATATTCGACCAGTTTCACTTCACTGGTTTGATGTTTACGCCTTATGAGTCGAGCTCCCGATCCGACGTGTGTGTCTCAGATATCTCAGCTATCTAATTCCTTCAAGATTCCCTCAGGGTTCAAATTCTTCGCCCACTTCTTAATCTAATCTAATTATATCATGAAACTTCCACGTCAATTGAGTTACTGCCACTAACGTGTCTCTAGGCCGATGGCTTCAAAATCTATGGCCATTCATTGCCAATTTACGGAAATATATATGAAAATACTGTCTAATTAAACGAAGTGGCATAAGATGTATTCAAATAATAATCCCACAACACATCGGAAACAAATTGCATTGCCATTATAGTAAAAATATCTTAAACCAAATCTTCTGGTGTTTATGTCGTATGCGGTCTACCTTTTGTTCGTGATCTACAATGAAAGAAACAGTGTTTGAAATGAAAAAACGCTTTATGCTTTTAAAAAGATTTATGATCCTAATATAAATTCTTAACTAAATGACATTAAGCTTCTGTGAAATGTTTGCATGCATGGAGTGAATGCGAAGAAAACATCTTTTTGTTCATCCAGTCAGAAATCGTGTGATTTTCGTGTCCAGTTAAGATTTTCTCTTCTGATCGATCTCCTATCACACCAATAACAACTCAATTCCGAAATGACGGATAAGTTCAATCTGCTGTTTGCAATGTCCATTCATGTTAATTTCAAGGTGAAGAAAGATTTTCTTCCCCTTTCACACACTGCGTCTTTTGGCAACCACGCAACACAAGCTTGTGTCAACACCGCGTTGAATAGTTCCTCGATCTTTTCCTGTGTGCTAAATTTGGTGTCTCCTTACATGCATGACACACTGAACAAGAACTTCGTGATCATCGTCTTCTTATGAGTTCCCTTTCTTTTCTGGGAATGTGGCAGTACTTTCTTCGCTTAGAATGATATTGTAAGACGTCCTTGGCGAGCATGTCAATCAGAAATGGCTGGGATAATTTGTATTCGTATCTATAAACAATGCAACAATACATTCACGCGTTTCTATAAACAGCGCAACAATGTAATGATTACCCCATATAGATTGCTTCTGAACCTTGATTTTGGCTGTAGGACGCATGTTACCAATTTCCTCCTGCCTATTTCCAAAAATAATCTATTTTGGTTGCAATATTGATTTAGATCACGCCGTAGAAAAACCTGGCCTTCCGATCAACTGCACCATCACCTACTCCGGATGTATTACACAATTAAAGGTAAAAATATTTTGTGCTCTTGCCCAATGAAAACGATTCCGACACCATCTGAATTCCATACGTGAAAGATTAGTTGTCTTATTGTCTAAATATGACCACTGGTGATGATCCTATTTTACTAGATATTTGATTTTGAGCGGTTGAATATAAATCAAATTTTGAGTGCTTGCTTCCCCTTTCAAGAATATAACCTAAGAATTTAGACACGAGGCGAAAGGCCATTGAGCACAGGCAAATGCCTTGCACCTCTAGTGCCGGAAGAAGAGCTAAAAGCATTGGAAACATGTTTATACATGGCTGGGATAGGTAGGGTAGGTTAATTCTCTCCCGAACTGCCAACTGCATGCTTGTAAACGATAAATTCAGAATTTGGTAAAATTTGTAGCGAATGATAATATTCAATAGTTTGCTTTAAGCTTTGTTTTTTCACATTATTCATTTCTCACTAACCGGTTTACGAACTCTGGTCGAGGCCAGGAAATGGCGGATTACGATTTCATCTGTCAATAATATTTTTTTGGTTCTCGGCTATCGCTGGTGTACAATATGGACTGTTTTAGTATGGATTTGCGAGACCGACAATTGCCGGATATATGTCGACATGCTTCGAAGGAAGATGTCTATTGCAGCGATGTCCACGTGCATCTATGGAGTTGATGTCGACTTTTTTGACATTAGTTTACAAATTCGTTTACAAGGGTGAAGGTAGCACTTGAGTAAGTTTATCGGCATCCGCCTTCTTTAATTCAACCGTTTATTTTGTGAATTGGACAATGAAATCAACTCGTGGCGATAACCTTTAGACGTCGGAAGGGTTAAGAGTGATCGGGAGAATCGTCACAAGTCCTGTGTTCCGGGAAATAGAGACAACGAGTGGAATAGACTCTCGAGGGATTGATGAGTCACGCCACGCACGCGCTATAGTCCCCCGACCCTTTCGCACAGTCCGCGATCCTCACAGACACAAGGTCAAGCACGCCGACAACGTGCGGGCATACTTAGCGCAACAGCGCTCGTGACGCATAGTTATAGGCTTCATTTTTTTTAATTCGTCTGTCATTTTCTTCTGCGACGGGCGGAGCGCTTTCGGCTGCAGACCGGAAGGAGGGGGGGGGGGNGGGGGGGGGTAGTGCGGGTTAAAATTCCAGGGGGGTTGACGTTGTCCCCAGGAGTAGAGTCCCCCAGCTCCTAGCCTTGAAAGCAATGCTAATTTCCGGGTATACACCGGAGTCTCGCCGGGAAACTAACCGCATTCGGTACACAAAGGGGATAGGTGCCCCTCTCCCCCCTTACCCTGATGCGTGCATTCCCTCGCCAGTCTGGACCAACCGTTGGGTTGAGTGTTGAGGTCAACGGGGGAAATATTTAAATAAAAAAAATAAACAACAAAATCTGAGAAATTTTTCTTTAAAAGAAAAATTACCGAATTTTCCCCACAATTTTTCAAAAATCACGGGATCAATAATGATTTTTCATGCCATAAAACGTTGAAGCATTGAACGCCACATCGATGTCCTGCATCCAATCATGGTGCGAAAACCGCCTATTCTATCTCTTCTTGCATCTCAATTCTATGACAACCTTCAGTCTCTCGTAAAAAAAACTCTCGGTAACTCCACCCCCTCCCCCCATCCCCATCGGCCTTTTCCGTCGCCTTAAAGGTTCCCTCTCCAACGTCTTATCTTATCGCGTGTTATCCAACAGTTCTCGCTTCGCGTCTTCCTATACGTGCTGCTCGAGAATCGCTCCAATAAGTAAATAAGTTGATATGTGGCTATCGTCTTCCCTCAAAGAATCCTCACCGCCTTATCGCGTTGCGCCTCCTTTTGGTGAAATCTTGGCTGATCTCTTCCTTCTTTTTTAAGTCTCGACTTGTTGATCAACAGTTCCCCCCTCCCCTCTCATTTTTGTGATTTGTTTCTCCGAAGAAAACTTCCTCCTGCAAATTGAAGGCAATGAGGTTCTTGAGACATGGGAAACCAAATTTAAATACATAAAAGTGGGAGGACATATACCTAAGCTGGTAGAACATTTTAGCTATTAAGGCAGTGGTTTGGACGAAGTTGGGCAATGTTATAAGGATATTAGAAGAAGAATCGCATTATGTAAGGAAGCTTTTTACAAGGAGGAGAGAATTGATGACAAGGACCTTAGGCAAGGATGTGAAG
>LYUA01000519.1:147043-176159 GCA_002093875.1 Calopteryx splendens | reverse complement strand
CCATTTACCTTAATTCCTTTGATCCCCGCTTCTTGCACTTCTTTTATTGCCTCTTTCTAGTATTTGCTGAATAGTGCTGGTGCCCCTTATTGCTCAAAATCTGAACTTCAAAACCTCGTGCCATACTCGAGCATCTACGATAAGCATTCTCGGTTTGTGCTCATAACGAAATCCTGCTCCTTCTGCTTTTGCTCACCTCATTTTTTTCACTTCGGATTCCAAGTTGTTTTGTTTGTTTGTTTACGTTGGTTTATTTAATCCCGCCTCGGATTGAGTGCCGAGAAAGAGATGCGATTTCAAGTCTACCAAACGTGACTTTCCTGCGTTGGGACAAAAAACGGAAGAAGTTTAGGGTCGCGCCCTCGCGTCTGAAACATTTGGCCGGGAAGACTGGCAACGGATAAACTGGAGTCGTGGAAAGCCGATTACGATTCTTCTGTTTAGGAAGGGGAAAGCGTATGCTTTAATGCACTCCACTACGTCGTAATCACTATCGTCAAGCTTGTGTACGATATTTTCAAACCCTGCAATTAAACGGGAGGGGAACAGCTGAAGAACGACGGACCGTATCCATTTCCAGAAGTCGGGCGTGGGTTTTTCGTCCCGCTTCGTCTTTATCTGAAATCTGGACGCATTTTATGAATCTTCGCTGGGCATGAACAGTGATGTTCTCATGGAATTTTGTGAACCTATCACAAATGGTGGTGGATGTTGCGGGTTTTACGGGGAAGAAATTTGGGCCTCACTAAGAGACGCGTGGAAAACCAGCCACGGCCTTCCTCGAAGACGGAATAGATCCATGGTGACATAGAAATTGTGGCCCGTTCGATGCGATTCATATTTTGAATTAATGTGCATTTCCCATAAACGTCTGCAAATGCTATAAATCCCCTTCTTCGTCGACGGTTATCATTCTCAAGATTTGTGTCTTCATCTCTCCATTCTGTTCTCGACTCGGATAACATCGTCATTCGTTTGTGACGCTCAACCTTCCCTCCCTCTAATTATTTTATATTTTCTTAGATCTTCTATTGTTTTCCCCCTGAAGTTCTTCCCATCCATTCTTCTTTCCATAATTGCCTTGAGTGGGCTTTTATGCCGTATAATTTTCTATATTTTCCTCGTTATATTATCTAAGAACGTCTTATCTTCTCTCCCCCACTATACGTAGGACTTTTTCTTGTAGATTCACTCGTTTGGATTTCGTTATTCTTCTTTCACTCGACAATTGCATTGCTTCCGTTTTCTCTTATCAATAATAGGAAAATCAATTCACAATGCAGTTTTAAACATGACTGCTATGTTGTGTTTTCATACCGGGATCTTCGCTAATAAGGAATTGGTTGGAGCATTTACACCGAAGCATTTGAAATCGGTCTAACTAATAAAAATTGAAAATTCAGGCGAGATGTCGTGGAACTGTAGCACGTTGACTTTTTAAAATAAAAATAATTTTCCACTATTTAAAAAAAAATCTCCGACCTAGGTTTCAACGTGATGCGACATCATTAGGTGATGATGACGTATAACTTTGGTACTTAGGTCGGAGATTATAAGAGTTTTTGAATAATGGAAAATTGTTTTTATTTTAAAAAGCCGTCGGTCTAATTTTTTTGTGCGTAAATGTGAATTTTCTTTCGCAACTCCGATATTTTTTTTCTTTAAAGTTATTTGACGAGAGCTATCATAATAAAAAACGACCATGCATTATTTATTCGTATAATTTACTGTGTGTAAATTTAATTTTACGACACATTGTTGCTTAATGTAACTGTGGTTCGTTTCATTGATTCGACTCCATTAGTGCGTCAGCGGCAAACGTTGCGAGCTAAACATGTTCGGCTCACCTATGGCAACTGTTCGCTTTCCACAAAGGTGTTTCTTTACATTGAGGGAACAGGAAAAAGTCACAAATTGGGGGGGGGGGGCGCTAGGTCTGGACTAACTCTTTATTGGACAGCCCTCGAAGAGAATGCCATTTTGTGTCAACGTTTTCATTTGACTCTTGATTTTTCTCCCGATCGCCTCAGCAACGTTTTTGCCCGGAACGCCCATGATTTTGAGCAGGCATTCCACTGAAAGAAAATCCGTTCGGCAAATTTTACTGATTGCTCCTATCTGTACCCCAGCGGGAAAATTTACCTGTGTACATAATTCTGCTTGAGTTCCAGAATCGTATTCCAACTAGAAATATTTCGTTTGAAGTGAGCGAATTTCTTGAAGTTTGCGACTCCTGATAAAATCGAACTATATCCCTTTCAATATTTTTTATTAAGTTAGGAATAAAATCTTTTGATCCCACCGCAATCCTGCGTCCTTCCATAGCCGGGGAAGGTCCGACGGTAGCAGAAAGTAAGACACCGAAGATGGCCACAACCTTTAGAATTGGGTCATAGAATTTTAGAAGAAGTCAGAAAAGAACAAACTGGAAATGGAGAAATGGGATATAGATGGGCTAGGTTTTTATGGTGAAAGAAGGAACTCTGGCGCGTCAGCAATGAGATTATTTCTCTGGGATGGGATGGAATATATACCATTATGTAATATTTCTTCAGAAAATAGGTTACTCATTAAATTTTTTTTCTCATTGAATTGATGTATTTGATCCAATTGTTTTTTCTTTTAACATTTCTCAGTAATTAAAATGGACACATGGCCAACTGTGGACCCTAGTCCTTCGTATTACAATTAGACACAGAGTCAAAGAGCAGCGCCGTCAATTCATAAAAATCCCCGGGGGAGGATCCGTATCGTAATCTAGTGACGATGAAACTTTCAAAAAAAGGAAAATTGAAAGGACGGTGCGCGGAGCATGGAACCTTTAACCGGACTGAAAAGGAAGGAATACCAAGAATCGGTTGCTGGCTATCTGGGCGAGGGTGTAAAGCGGTTGGGAACAGCCGAGGAAAAAAGGTGGGAAGATCCTCATTAAAAAAAATAAAAGGGGGATGACAGCGGCTGCAGGGAGAGGAAGAGCGTGAACGGAAAATACTCGGAATGGCTTCTGGAGATGATGGATTTCAGGGTAGGAGACGATTAGGAAAACGGGAGGAGAGAAGGGAATGGGAGGACTTGAAAACGGAATTGTAGAGAGGAATGGGCGAGGAATTGAGCAGTAAACCGAGACCGAAATGGGGGAAGCGTTGTGGAAGGACCAATGAGGTGATGATTTGTGGACATTCCCGGGTCGGGAATATCGGTCGAGCAAGCAACCTGTGTTGCACATCAAAGTTGCAGAACGCCCTCAAGAAAAGAAAGAACAATCATTCAATTGAAAATTCAATATCCCAAAACTTGTTAAACAACTTGTTAAAAAAAAAACTTGTTAAAATTTTATCTTGTTAACTAATTGAAGGTTTTATCACAACACAGCTTATGTCCTAGAAATGCATGAACAAGAATGACAACTGACATTATTACTGCATTGAAAGCCTATTTATTTACTTAACAACTTAAGGAGCCAATTTGAGGAAGAGGATTATGTATCACTGATCATCGACGGCTCTTGGGATATAGGTATGGAGAAAATGAGTTGGGACCATAGAGTTATAATAGACCTTATTCTAACTCTATGGTTAGGACAGAGAGGAAGGCGAAGAGTTGGGCACCGCAGAGAAAGAGAGTAAGTTGTCGTCGTCGGGGGAAATTTGAAAAACGAAGAAAAAAGGCGGATGAAGGGGAGGATGGAAGGGATAATGTTGGGTTAAGGGAATATGAGAGAAGAAAAAATTAGGTATTTTAAACTGGGTGAAGGCGGTAGAAAATATGATAAGTTGACGAGGGAAATTACGCTTGTCAAAAGCTGTTGTGCAGAAGTGCATTGGAATCCGGTTTTCGATGTATAATAGTCATTTTTAATGGTTATCTACCGGTTAGGGTAGGTGTCTTGATGGATCCACGACACTAATGCCTCAACAACATAATAGCTGTTTGGGGCCGTCATAAATCTTCCTCTAATCGGTTTCTTCACTTCTTGTGATAATAATTACGATGTCGTGAATATAAAATCGCGTCGGCTCGAAATCTAATGACCATGTTTATCGGCGTATAACATGCACTTATTTTTCATAAAATTTAGGACAAACTTTACTTGGGTGTGTTAGACGAGAACACCACATTCTTTATTTAAACTTACCTACTTTTTGTAAGTTTTTTTTTGTTAACTAGATCCAATATATACGATTTTTCATTCAAAGATAACACTTTATTTCTTATTATTAGCCTTAAAAGGGTTATAAATATTAATTAATGAGTACCTTATCCAAAAGTTCAGAGCTCCCGGGAGTCTATTATTTTAAATTTTAGTTGTTATGCTCAAACTTCCTTTATAAAACTAAGGTGTATTTTATACGCCGATAGATACGGTAGTGCTTAACTATTGCTAAATTTCTTAATTACGTGTATTTATTCATCAATTATTACGTACGGTGCCTAACTAGTAAATACCGCCAAAAATTATTTTTGGGTTTCCTTGTAGTATCAAATTATTGAACATTATGTTGGAATATTTTTCAATTGATAAAGCTTAATTTACTCCCGATTAGAAGATATTTCGATGGCAGAATTCGATAAAATGGTTGCCTCTATTAATCAAGGCTTTCGAAACGATGTACACGTCAGCAGTTATTCGTCAATAGTTCCTTCGTGTGTTGGGTGGCTTTAACTGTGGTAGTGATCCTCAATTATCAATATATAATAATAGAAATCCAACCAGCTGTGCTCTAAAATTATGAAATTGGAATGTCCACCGAGTGTGCATGGTGGGTAATTGGACCCTTGCACAAAGGTCGCGGGTTCGACTCCTTCCATGGGGCTCACAGTCGTCTAAAATCTAATCCTTTTCCTGATTAACCTGGTGATGATTGAAATCTCATCATCACCCCAAGGGATCATCAGGTATGTTGGTAAGCAAATAAATAGGCTTTCAATGCAGTATTAATGTCAATTGTCATTCTTGTCATGTATTTCTAGGACATAAGCTGTGTTATGATAAAACCTTCAATTAAGTGATAAAATAAAATTTTAACAGGATTTTTTTGAAGTTTTGGGATATTGAATTTTCAATTGAATGATTGTTCTTTCCTTTCTTGAGGGCGTTCTGTTACTACTTTGATGTTCAACATAGGTTGCTTCCTTGCCTTAATCCTTCGTTTAAAAACCTTCTCCTTGCCTAGCACAGGGATAAAGTGCTGAGTTCATGATGAACATCGACTTTGGGATTTTGACAGAAACACATTTTGAGATCCCCTGGACACATTTCGTCCTTTCTTCCGATATTTGTCTTCTTATATTAGTTAGAGGTTGAAAATGTGATTGGGATTTTGCTATCAAGATCACTATCCATAATTTATCATTTAAAAAACCACAGTAATCAACTTGAAGGTTTTTTTTGGGATTTTTGCTGCATAGTATTTCATTGAGAGATCTAGACTTCTCCTTTGGTAACTCTCCTTGATGGAGGATTGCTTGATGGCATGTTTATTGCCACACATTACCAGCTATTGGGTGACCCGGGCTTAAATCTCACGAAAGTCAGATGGTTATTTTTTTTCTTTGAAAATTTCCTTGCTTCACCTGACTAGATATTTTGATTCACACCTTGATGTCTCAAAATAAGGTCTCAGCAAACATATTTTTGTTTAAACATTCTCCTTACCTTGTCCCTTTAAGAGCTTGAACCCTTAAAAACTTGGAAATCACTACTCCATCCTTTTGGCTAACAGGATTGGCTGCAGCTAGGGTCCCAAGTGGAATTCCAAGATCTCAGTTGTTGAATATATTTTTCAGAAATATTGAATCCTTGTCTGATTGCTATGCTATTAGTATTTCATATCAGGCAACTGTCAATGGAATGACTGAAATGTGACAGAAAAAATAGCTCACCCTTTCTATTAGCCAACCTGACTGTAATGATGGCAATGCATCTCTTTTTTTAACCATCAACAATGACTAAATTTATTTTGCATCTTAGTCATTGGTAGTGGTAGGAAAAAGAGATCTTACACCAGGAATGGTGGTTTCAAAATATAATTTTATTCAGGCTAGAAATTGTGGTGGAGAAGGACTAAATTAAATGCACTCGTAGCTATCTTTTAAATATAACCATTTTAATACCTGTGTGAAGTTATTCATCAGGCACTTCAATATAGTCAAAGATAATACTTAGCTGGCAAGGTTCTTAAAATATGTCTAAGAACATTTATTAGCTGCTTTGCATAACACTGCTCATTGGGGCACTGTTACTCATTACTACGCATCCGTCAAATGAATGATGCTTAGGGTCATTATTGGCTGCCATAGACTTCTTACCACGACTGTTACGGGTTGATTTCCCGTTTTCTAAGTTCGCATCATGACTGATGATGGCCTTGCCCTTTATAATTTCAGGGTGAATGATCGTATCCTCAGTGCCAATGGAGTGTCTTTGGAAGGCGTAGATTATGGCACTGCAGTGGCCGTCCTACGGGAGAGTGGGCAAACAGTGACGCTCTCCGTAAAGAGACGGGTGTTGATGTCACCGCAGCAGCAGGGCTCCAACGCCATGCAGCAAATGCAGATGATCCCCCCCATGCCCCACCACCATCACCAGCAGCAGCGAGGGGGAGGGCACCAGTACCACGCACAGACCTCATCCCTTCCGGCAAGCACCGGCACACCAAATGGGAGCTCCCAGGTCTTACGGCAGGCCAACAGCGGCGGCTCAGGCGGTGGGATTATGGTCCACCAACAGCAGACGCTCAAGCTGTCACTGGCCAAGACCAAGAAGAAAGATGGTGAGCATATTAATTTTTCTTCAACACTCTCAGTACACAATCGGGGACGAATATTCTGCTGTAATGTTTAATGATTTATTTAATTATTTATACCAATCGCAACCTATTTAACAGTAATCCTATGCTATTCATTATGATGATGGAGCCTCAAGAGAGGATTTCCTAAAATAATCTAAAATAAAAATCATTGGATAGGCCATCACTTATTAGAATTCCATTTATTGTCTATATGGTACAAAAATCGTTTTCACTATATATTCATGTAAAATATTCAATGTCTTATTTCTTAATGTTCAATTATTTACTAAATTTTTACTAGTTTCTATCCATGTGACAAAAATCCCATTCATTAGTAGGAATGGTCAGCACAATTAGTTATTAGTTAGCATGCATGATGGAATGTAAAGAATTTTAAAGAAAGTTTTCTTTTGTAATGTTGCCCAGAGTGCTAAAGTAAACAGTAGAGCATATCCATTTGCATCAATTCTTGGAAAATGCAAATAATTATATATATTTCCTGATCATGCTACTAACTGCTATTAATACTGTTTAAATCAGATCATGGTAGTTTCAAAAAAATGACTAAGGCCACTTCAAATCAAACTGAATTGCAATAGGAGAGGAATACTTTGTAAAAAAAATTGCAAACCAACATTTTATAAATTTGATCTCTGCATTTGTTTCTGAGTTCTCACTATGATCATTGGCTGCTAGCATCTTCAGGCCAAAGGTCTTCAGGACCCAAATTGTGTAGTCCGGCCAACAATCCGAGTGGGAACCGAGAGAAAATTCAGAGATCGACTGATCAGTAAGACAGGACCCTAAACACAAAATATCTTATGGATTTATTTCTAATATTATTTCTATCATTGACTTATACTTTCATGTGTTTTAAGATTTGCATGTCTATTTTCATATTTTTGCAACAACACACATTATGTTTATTTCCTAAAGAATTGGCTTTTCAAAGGCTCTCCATGAAAGTTGGGCATGCAAGTTGGCAAACAGTTTCATTCCCCATAGAAGTAATCCCTATTTTACGAGGAGTGCTATAGATGGAATTAAATCATTACTCACCATCAATTTCATCCAAAAAAAAGCATTGCCTAGGCTAACTAAAAAAAATACTTTTATTCTCTAAGACCCTGTAGAGACAAATGAGTATGAATGCAGTCACTCTGACATTGATTCCCTGTAATCATTACAAGTTATCAATCTGAGGATTGGTTTTATAGTAGCTCCTCAATCAATCCCATTCCCTACCAATCTTGTCATTTCTTCATAGTTCCTTGTGCTGACATTTTCCAACCACCTGCTTCTTGTAACTCATCTTTGCCCTTCCTCTTTAATTCTACCCCTCTATGTTTCCTCAGATAAAAGTTTGCCTATAACTATCGTTCAACAGGATGTGTCCAATTAGTTAGTTCCATTCATCTTCTTGTAAGTGTCCTCGGTTGGCTCCTGTCCTTTCCCTCTCTTCAAAGTTATTCTAAGTTACTCTTGTCTATCCATTATACTGTCATCATTCTTCTGGAATACCATGTGTCCATTGTTTCTAATCATCTTGTCTTGGCTCTATCTAACCTTATCTATGTCACAGTGCCATTCAAAAGTAAACTCAATGTACAAATTTTGAATATCTAAATACTTCCTTATTTATAGACTAGTACTATTTGCCATTAGTAACTGGTTCTTGATATAAGACCTTCACCTGACACTTACTGCTCTTACTGCTTAGTATATATTTCTTTTTTTTTTGCATCCTATGCTGATGATATTGTTTCCTAAACACCAAACCTCTTTCATTTGTTCAAGAATGTCTTTCCCTAGACTTTCTTTTACTAAAATACATAACATAGTTTTATTTTTATCTTAAGGTTGTTTTTTTTCATCCCCTTAGAAGCTAATGCATAGTATCCTCCTCAAGTCTACCTTCTCTTCAACTATAGCTATGTCATGTGTAAATTCCTGCATATTCTTTTGCTGTATATTTTGATGATTTATGGGTATAAATTTGTTATTAGTAGAAGCTTTAACTGTTTGTTAATATTTTTACATTGTCCAGTCGCAATTAACTGAATCCGGATCTACCCAGTTTCCATAGTAGATACAGATTTCACTATTCATTTGTGTACAACATAGCCTACAAATTACTGTTATTGTGGCTGCTGCAGTCCAGTTCAACTCAGGATAGTGAGTGTTGTGATTTTGAAGCAAAAATCAGAAGGGAGAACTGTGACTAGAAAAAGGACAAATTTTTTGTTAATCACAGTATTATTTTTGGAGTACCATACGTACTCATTTATAGTTTGACCCCCAATTTTTTGCCCTAAAATTTGGTTTGAAAAAGTAAAAACTATGCACGAGTATATATATTATTTATTTGAACATAAATACTTGAATGTTGTACAGTGGCAAGGCATTGAAATATCTTCTTTTTAATCTTGGTTTATGTGTGCACATAACCCTTCTCTGTTATCCAAGCCTTTGTCTATCCGAGGTGGTCTCTGTCGGCATTACCTTGGATAATCAAGATTCTGCTGTATTCCCAATTGACATGGCTTTGGTCGAAATGATTAATCTCGTCTCTTCGTGTCCTCGTTTTCCCAGACTTCGGACTGGTGCTGGGCTGTAAAATATACATAAGGGAGGTGGGGTCGGCTGCCGCGGCTGCTGTCTCCGTCGAGGACGTGGACACGATAGACGTGGAGGATGGCACAGGGGAGGGTAACTGTGGCCTGGGGGTGGGTTTGGGGGGAGGAGGGATGGTCCCCCCTTCCCTGCAGGAAGGTGACATCCTCGTCAAGATCAACGGCCACACGACGGAGGGCATGTCGCTGAAGGAGGCGAGGAAGGCGCTCGAAGGGGCCAAGGGCGAACGCGTGAGCCTGGTGGTGAAGAGGGAGGTGGCGGGCATGGCGCCCTCTCAAACAGGTCCCCGTGCCTTTGGAGCTGGTCACCAGAGGCACTCGGAGACGTCAGCGCTTGTCAAAGGTTAGGAGGTTTCCCCGAGGATGACATTAACAAAAAATAAAGCTCTGAAAATTCTCTCTAAATACTATGTAGTTTTTTCAGTTAGTTTCTTTACTGGATCTATCAGCTGATTTCACCATGATTTAAAAAACAATCCCATTTGCTGCTACAAAAAAAGAATATTTTAAATGGAAATTGTCCATTAAAATTTCAATAAAAGCATTCAGAGGATAAGGAGTGAGCATTATGGGTTAAGATCTAATCTATACCTGAATTTACCTGAGTTACACAGATAATTTGAGCAGTTGTTGTGTGATAGCTAAATTAGTCCTTCAGTATTAATTTCACAAATAAATAATAATAATAAATGGATAATTTAATCCATTGTTAAGTATCTTTTATTGTCATTCTGTAAACATTAATCAACAGATTAGGGAAGGGAAAGTGTTCTAACCAGGGTCACCCCCCCACCTTTTTCTGTATTCCAATAGAACTGCAGAGCCAACCAGGTTTCATCGATGCTTCTTCATCTGATCTCGCACACCACCATGGCCATTCCAGCCACCAACCAGGTCCCCACCACCGCTCACCCTACCCTCCATCACAAAACCTCTACGTTCAGCCCCCAACTCGTTCTAGTGCCCACCAAACACCTTCCCAGCAACCACCGGTGGACGACAAAGGTGGGAGCATGGGGCCTCCAGGCACGAGCTCCAGAGGGGGCCGTTCCAGGGGCCCTTTGGTGGACAGCTGGGCCCTTGGGCAGCTGGAAGGGGGCAGGGAAGGTATCGAGGGTGAAGTTGCGCCACCTAGACCACCACCTCCAAGGCCAGAAGGTATGGGATGAGGTTTTTTTTCCTAACCATGTGGACCTTTTGTTTTTTACCTGAAGTTGGTTTTTATTGATCAAAATGAATTTTTGTTGTCGGTGTATCTTGAGAGTTATAAAGGATGTGAAAGGAAAATTCTGGCTTTCTTGCCTAAAAAAAAATATTCACTTGTCATTTAAAAGTTTTGTTTAGAGAATCGATCCATTGGATTTGATTTGTGAACTTATTAAACCACCGTGACATTACAGATTCCTCAGCAGTTGTATTTTAGATTGTGTATCCCATTGATTTTGTTCGACTGCACTCTGATGTGGTCCAGAAATCCAATTTCACACATATATACCCAACAAAGCTTATATATTCTGTGTACTCAAAATGTGAAGCATTTTTTTCTTCTAAATTTTACATACCGTTTGATGCATAGAAAATCTATGTGGCACTTCAGGGTATGAAATGTTTATCTTATAAAATCATGCAAATTTGTACCTAGAATACTAATTACTGTTTTCAGAATTACTATTACTATGTATGCAATACAAATTTCACATACTTGTCTATGTTGATTTTTATTTGAATTGTCTTGAGTGTTACTCTCCACAGATTATTACAGCAGTCGTAGGCAGCTTTATGAAGATGATCCTCTCCTCCAAAGATCAAAACAGCCTGTGTAAGTGCTTCAGTTAATGTTCACATTTACCTGTGATGGAAAAGCGTACTTTTTTACGCTTCATTGATTGCTTTATATGCTATTGATGTTCAATTAAAAGTGTGATTTATTATTTTACTCCAGGCCTGATCCACGGTTCATAACCTTCCAAAAGGAAGGTTCTGTGGGTATACGCTTGACAGGTGGCAATGAAGTTGGTATCTTTGTCACAGCCGTTCAGCCAGGCAGTCCAGCATCCCTTCAGGGCCTCCAGCCAGGTGACAAGATCCTCAAGGTGAGTCTTTTCAAACAGCTTCCGTCATACTCATTAAACTATTGTATTTTGTGGTACCTTTTGTGTGGGCATTATTTTGTTTCCCATCTTCCAAAATGAGAGGCAGTTTTTCTCATTCATCTAAAAAGTTTTAATTTTATTTGTCTATTGGTTGGTTTCTGCTAATTCCATGGTGCTGTTCTATTATGGATAAATTGCTTCATAGCATTTGAAATGCTATTTGATGAACCTCGGATAGTTAAGAGTGTTTCCGAATTGGGAGTGAAGGTATAATAGATAATTCCTGGCATTACATTTCAGCAGTTGTGGGTGTATCCCAAGGCTGCCGGTACCTATTCAAGGACCTTAATGTATTAACTTTACCATCCATTTATATCTATTGTTCCATTTTATATGTGAATATTTCCATCATTGTGCCCTAAGGCTAAATGTAAACATGGATGTTTATGGGCATGACACCAGACATAAAAAAGATATCAGACTGATTACTCATAACACTAAAATATACTCTAAAAGTTTGGTGTACTCTGGTTATAATTGTGTAAAAACATGTCCTGGGATGGATAAACTTACTTAATTACCTGGTGGGACTGCTTTGTTATGAAGGAAACAACACTTTGTAATCCCACTTAAATATTTTTTATTTGCGTGAATCGGGTTTTGATGTTTTTTGCCTTTCATATCGTCCAAAAATTAGTAAAAAAATCAAGGATTTCGCACCACTTTCTTTAAACTTCAATTATCAATATTTTAGTTGATCCTTTTAGGGAGTATATGCATACAGTATTCTCTTATTCCTTGCATTGCATACATAAAATAGGTTGGAGACAGGTGTATTTATGCATTCTAAAATATGTAACCCCCTCCCCCACCCAAAATTTTCTGGATCTATCCCCGGAGGGGAGTAGTTAGTTGGTTTGGTTTGGTTGGAGGAAGGGGGTTATACATCTTAAGAATTCATGGTTTTCTTACTTTCCACCTTGTTGAAAAGAGACTGTACGTTCCTTAATATGTAATGAAAATCAAAGGAGTACTTCTTCATCTAGTGATAACGTAAAAGTATTTCACTCACTCATGTATGTTTGAATGTCTGCTCGCTTCTCTTGTATCAGTCTTCTCCTTCGCTCCCATAACCTTGAACTCCCCTCTGTTGCATGAACTATGCACTGAACAGAGTCCCTCCCTGACCCTTTTTAAATGGCAGCTATCAGATCAGGCTACAATGTTGTTGATTTGAATGCCAGTGCTCTAAACTTTAGTGCAAATGGATTCACTTGAGGATGCAAATATGATACATTTTTCTGTGCTTGAACGTAGGTCAATGGGATGGAGATGAAGGGAATCACAAGGGAAGAGGCAGTGCTTCTCCTTTTGGGCCTCCAAGAGCAGGTGCAGCTCATCGTGCAATTCCGAAAGGATGAATACGACCAGGTTGTCGCCTCACAGCGGGGTGACTCCTTTCACGTGAAGTAAGTAGCTCAAGTCTCTGTGGATTTCCATTGACATTTGTGCATTAAAGAGTGTCAGTGCATTAACTCGGGAGCTTTTTGAATTTTCTAATGCAAAAGTAAGTTGTATATTACCTGGAGATCAAACCGGTGCTCCATTTAGTCATCTCTTGTCCTTTCAATGGCCAATATTAATATATTGACTAATATTATTATAGTAGATAATATATTGACTAATAGAATTAGACTTAATATTGGCCATTGAAACCTGTTCTCTATTGGCAAAAGTAAGTGTCGGAAAAGCTATTTTGTAAACTTAAATATACTTTTTTCACTCATGAAATTCAATTTATATTTTGTCAACTTTGTATCAGGTTTAATCTGGGAACTTGATGTTTTTTTTTTCATTTTCACAGAATATTCATTGATAAACTTCTTTGGTTGAATTGAATTTATTACTAATTTTGATGCATAATAATTGATCGTGCTAATATCAGTGGTCTTGTACCATATTTTTTTGATTATTTGCATATTGCAGTTTGCATTTTATAGTGGTGAATACTTAAAAATCGCTTAATTATGTATCAGAATTATAAATGTGTGATGGAAAAAAATAGTTAATGTATGTAATAAGCTCTTATTATAAATGCATAATGTTATTTATGCCTCTCCTTTTCAGAACCCATTTCAATTATGATCATCCAAATAAAGGAGAACTGTGTTTTAGAAAAGGAGATGTGTTCCACGTAGTTGACACACTGCATAATGGAGTGGTTGGTGCTTGGCAGGTGTACAGGATAGGTATGCAAGGACTTTGTGTATTATCTTCATTTGAGATACTGCCATTATAATAATAGAAATTAAATGATTAGACTAAAATTCATAAATTGTCTTCCAGCCATCAAGGGTAAATCTAAAAAATCTACACAATACCCCGCAAGCCGCCGCTAGGACGTGTGGCAGGGGGCCAGGGGGGGGGGGGTTTATGCCACTAGCATTCCGGCATGTATACCTTGTTAGGTTGTCTCGTTTTAGCTAATTGTTAGGTTGTCTCGTTCCAGGAGTATCCAGGGTACTATCTGTAAAGGAAGAATATTATGTGCAATGCATATATTGGTGTCATGGATTACAAATGGTTACTAACGGTCACTTTATTATGTGCTCACTATGAGCCAACAGCAGGTCAGGCAGAAGAAATAAAATAAAAAAAAGAAACTAACATGAAAAAAAAGCTAGAAAAATTGTAACTTTTAAGATTCGCCTTCTTTGTGTCTAAAAAGTTGCAGAAATAATGTTTTCTGATTCTGGAAAGAATTTTTTTGATTGATGCTCTTATAATTCCCACTGAAATATTCCATAAGAATGTAATATGACTTGGTAACATTGATCACATGTGCTTCTATTAGGAAAGTGTTCAATCTGGAAACCAATGAGAAGTTGAAAACTCCAGTAACATTAATATTTCAGTCAGTAAAGGTGACCATCAACGGTGAGAGTTGTTTGAAAGGTTTGACTTGGAAAGATTTACTGTCCGAAGTCAATATTAAGCATCAAAAGAGAAGGGAGCTGGTTTTTTATTAGATGGTGTATTGGGACAATTGGGGTATATTACTAATTTTCCCAGAGGCGTTGGTGACAGCACCACCTAGCCTTCATCAAAAATTGCAGAAATGCCATTGCTGTCAGCTTTCCCTTATGGCTACTATTAAAATAATCTAGCTGCGCATAACCATGCTTCTTTAATAAGTCTCAGAACATTATAGTTTGCACTTTTTTATGAGAGGGTTCAGCTAAAATTTGAGAGAATAATCTGTAAATCCATAAATGGAGAAATCATAAACTGGTTTGAAATGAGCATATTATGTGTACGGTAGTGTTACTTTAAAGGCTTATGCTTTTTGACTGTCCTTGTAAACGTTTAATTGAGCATTAAAAATCATGATTTTGTTCACTTATTGAAAATGATAATAAAGAAAATACAAAGTCATTTTAAATGAGTAAGATTGATGTTAAGTGCTGAGCAATTATACATATTTCAGTATCTCTCCAGGCATTGTCTCTAGTTTCTTCTTTCTTTGATGTTTACCTCCAATATTACACATTCAATTTTGTCTCACTGTAGTCTAAACCCTGTATACCTTCTATGATATAACTCTTAGGAATAGTCACAATAATTTTAAGGTGGAAAACATTGTAATTTTCTGCATGCAAATTTTATAATGGAATGTATGGCCTTTTCTTTCAAAAGGACGGAATAACCAAGAAGTTCAGAAAGGCACCATACCCAACAAGAGCAGGGCTGAGGAGTTGGCGACAGCGCAGTTCAATGCAGCCAAGAAAGATGGGGGAGGAGGGACTTCGTCAGCCAATGAAGGGGGAGGTGGAAGAGTGGGGTTCTTTAGGAGGAGGAGAGGAAGCCATAGAAGGTCCAAGTCATTGGGGAGGGTAAGTTATGCGTGGCGCTGCAATCTTTAAGGCCCCTTGTATGTAGTTTTGCTGTGAAATGTTTTTTGCAACCTTAGAAAAAATGAACGATTCTAGAGGTTTAGGAGGGTTGGTGAAAAAACATGGATTTAAACGCACTTTGTTTAATAATGGATTAACTAGAGCACGTGTTACATGATGAAAGGAAACAGAAGTACCAGAAGTAAGTCAAGACAAAAATAGTCTCTACGTAAAGCGACACAATTGCCAAGAAAAAAACACTTCTTGCAACCATTGCAAAAACAAAAACACAACAGCATGAGCAATCACCAATATGTAGTTAGGTAAAAAATTTGTAACGGATTATATCAAGTCTTAGTATCCTTACATAAGTAAAAATAGAGGGACTCAGCTCAGTGGGACTTTTTTTCATGGCAAGGGTTAGAATGGAAGTACTGACAAAGAGTAAAAGGGATGACAGAAGTAAACCAGGGCCACTAGTGAAAGGTTAGGGACCCTGATGGATAAAGTTTTTCAAACCTCTTGTTAATGGTTAAATAAGCCATCAGTCTTATGTTAGCGAGGGATTTGAATTAATCTTCACATAAATACAGTTATACATAAATTTCTTGCCTTTGAAGGGTGTGGAAAGACATCTATTACTTCTTGCAACTATGCTTTACTCTCTGCAATAGTGGTGTTTTACGAATGACACATCTAGTATTCCTTTTGATTTTTCAAATGGTATTTTTGGAAACTTGTCCAGAAATCTGGTTTTACTTTTGGTATTTTGTGTTAAGAATTGGAAAGTCATATCCTAGGATCCTCTTGGTTCAAATTTTCAATTCCTCTAATTTCTTGAATTTCACCTTGAATCCGAATACTTTAAAACCAATTCAAATTCACCCTCAGCAGATAATGAAAATTCCCTTAACTACTTGGTTTACGACTTTCCACCGTGACTGTAATTGATAAGGGTGTGAACTGCTTCATTTTATATTGATTTCAATGAGAGTCAGTCAAAATTCTAATGAACCATTTCACACTGAAAAAGATTCGTTAAATGGTACTGCACAACTGCGATTTTTCTTGGGTGCTGATTTCCTTTGCCAGAAAATATTAATAATTATGTTGGTGTTTGCATATAATATCGAGTATGGAATAGTGTAATACACGATAATGAATGTTTTTGGGAAGATTAGTGATAATCAATGACTAAAATATAGTATTTCAAAAGATCAAGTATCTAGTGATCACGGAAGGAAACTTAGCCGGCGACTAATAGAATACTGCTTGAGTACTTCAACACAGTTTGAAAATAAATGCTTAATTTTATTTTGTAGATGAATTCTTTTGTTATATGTTATTTTTAACTGAGGTAATGGGCTCATTCACAATTTTTTTTCAATGCCATTTCTGATAGTGTTACAAAATTACACCTATTTTTCAGCTCTTCAATCTGTTGCTTAGTTACATGGTTATAGGTAGCTAAACATTGAAGTGCATAACCCTTTCACTTTAGGGATGAGCTTATGATTTTTACATCAGTCTCCCATTCAGTCGCCACAGTGCTTATGGTCTATCTTGCTGTGGCATTGGCTGAGCCAAATCTGATGATGAAGTAACTATAATGGAGTAGGCAGCTACTTATTTACTTATTAGCAAGTATTTTCATTTTTGTTTTTTCCATTCAATCACCTTATGGTCTATTTTGATGTCGCATTGGCCAAGCTGAATCTGATGGTGAAGTAACTATAATGGAATGGACTGAGACTTATGGGTATTTTCATTATCGTTAGTCAATGGGTGACCACAGGAGAAAAATGTTGTTTAATAAAAATCATTGTGTGTGTCTATCTACTGAATTCGTGAATAAAATTAAGATTTCGCTTAATAGTTAATGACTCCATTGAAGCAAGTTGATTTTGGGTAATTTTGGATATCTAATTAGATGATGCACGTAGAATGTAATTACTCCGCCTGATTGTGTGCTCACACTGCCCGTACAGAATGCTACAAGCTTTATAGCTAGTCCAGAGATTTTTCCAACCATTTTATATGAACTACATATTTCCATTATATATTGCCTATTGTGAAATGGAAACAGAGACTGCACAGATTCTTACATTAATGATGTAAAACTGAGTAACACAAACTTGATGAAGACCTTAAGTTAAATATTGAATGACAAGTACAAGTGATTCAATTTCATTCTTTCCATAATGAAAGAGCAGATAGAATTCACTTTACCACAAATAAATATGTAGATTTATTGTGACCTAGGTTTTGATGTATTACATCATTATTATCCTGATGATGGTGTAGTACATCTAAATGCTTGAAACTTTGCTTTTTGTTCATTTGCATATTGTTATATTTGTGAATGGAAAAGATTTGTTTCATTTGAGAGCATACCCTGACAATATACCATTGTACCCTCTAAATATTACTGAAAATGGTATGTGGGAATCGTGTGTTGGAAAGATATGTATAAAAGTACCAACAAAACATGAAAGAGGAATTATAAAAGTTATTGGATGTATTAGAAAATGGATATGAAGAATAATGACTCAGCTTAAAAGTGGTGATTGTCCAGGGACTTGATGGTTGTCTCTCTCGGTGAGCTACCCCAGAGTTATCACGAGGAAAATTTAAACTCACGTTTGAGATTGGATCTTTCTTTCAAGACCTAGGAGTTCTTTATGTCATCACTGTTAAGTCCTCTCTATGTTTCATTGAACTTCAGATAAATAGATATAAGTATTAATTATTTCAAAGTGAGCTTCCCCTTTGGTTAACTGTATAAGTACATATGTAATAAGAGCATTCCTTTGTTCTAGGATCATTGGGACGATGTAGTTTTCGGAGAGAGCTATTCTTCCGCATCGCTTGCCAGCAAGTTCCCTGCTTATGAGAGAGTATCACTCAGGCACCCGGGTTTTGTACGACCAGTAGTGCTCTTTGGTCCTCTCTCAGATGTCGCAAGGGATAAGATGCTGGCAGATTTCCCTGATCGCTTCACAACTCCTCGTAAGTAGTGTTTTAAGTGTCTTTTCATGTGAAAAAAAGTTGATTTTTTTGTGGCCATTAGAAAATAATAAGTACGTAACTTGAGAACTGTATCTTTTCAGTAAATTCTTCTCTTATGGAAACTTTCTTTCGATCCTTGTTGTCCAACTGGTCAAAATTCATATCCCTCTATTTCAATTCAAACTGCAGTATTTTAACCAATAAAACATAAGTATGGATATATTTCTCTGAATTCATGTACATTATCTTGTTGCTTGTGATTTGCATTATATTATTTTATTCTTAACAATTCATCTGTAATGAAGTAGATAAATGGAAATATCTAGCTAAGGGATTGTACCCAATTCATGCATAGATAAATGATGGCACAACTCTAGTAAGTAGATTATTTGGTAAGATGTATTTTAAATGTGTTAAATAAAATATCTGATTACTTACTGATGCAAAGATGTATATGTTTCTGATCAGAATGTATGTGTAGTTATAAATATGAAAATGAAAACATGAAAGATAGGTAAAAAAAAACTCCAATTCCACAAAATTATGTGTGGAATTGCAAAGTTTTTTTTCCCTATCTTTCATGAGGAATGAATTCCACAAAGTTAAGCCTGAAATGATTTCTTTGAATGAAAAGGAAGGTTTTGTGATACATATAATTTTATTTCTAGAATACTGCATATGTATATGCTGCCATCTTGTGTTACTATTTATCTTCCATTTATTCCAGAGATTCAAAATTAAGTATTGGTCAATTTTTATCAACAGTGTACAGTCATGTTTGCTTAATAACCTGAAAATTAGAATATAGATTTTTAATCTACGTTCATAAAAACAACATCCTACACATTCAGTTAAGCTGACATGAATGAGTGAAGTTCTCATGCTCATCTTAGATGTACAATATGATATAAGTGGGATGCAGCTGTTTTGATTTAATTGGATCGAGGCATCTCAAGCACTTATCTACATCTACACAATACCCTGCAAGCCACCATTGGGGTGTGTGGCAGGGGGTGAGTTCACACCAACTTATTAGTCAATAGAAATTAAGAAGTGATTATTCACATGCATATGCAGTGCTATTTGAACTCAGGTCATTTCAACTGTTTTGGGAGGAATGATTGTTCTTTTACTGGAATGTAACTTCTATGTAATTTCCTCAGAGCTGGAAGCACAGCTGGCTGCTGCTGCCTCCGGGAAAGGGGGGAGCCCTCATGGGATTAGCTCTTCAAGTGGTCGGTCTGGTGGCATCATTCGACTGAGCTCCATCCGGGATATTGTGGAAAGAGGAAAGCATGCTTTGCTGGATGTGACACCAGCAGCCGTGGAGAGACTGAACTATGCCCGCTTTTACCCCATTGTTCTTTTCCTCAGAGCAGATTCCAAACATGTCATTAAGGAATTAAGGGCTGGTGTTTCCAAGTGAGTAGTGATAGTAGTTACTACCAGTTTCTATACTTTTGTTTCACACACTCAGTCTCCATCCAGTTGATCACAGAACAAATTTTAGTTGTCCACTGAAGTTGTTAACATTGTGTGTGCATACTAAGCTTTGAGCCATGCCACAAATGGCTAAGTGTTTAGTGCTTTATATACATGTACAAAAATGTGTAATTTATGCAAATTATCCCAATTTTTCATAATACTTACTTTACTCTGAATCAGGGCTCAAATCAAATGAGTATGTTCAATTATATCTTAAGATAATCTAAATAATGAGTAGAATTGAATTATAATTCTTTTACTAATTGACACAAAGTAAATTATTCTCATTACTGTAATGGCATCAATACAGTAGAGGATCATTTATCCGAAACCATAAATACAGAACCTTCAGACATCAAAATATCATATCGTGGGCAACCTACAACAGAGGTCATAATTCAAAGGGTAAACCCATCATGCACTGACTGTAATGGTCATAATTTATAATACTTTTTTGAGTTAAAATATTCACTAATGAAAGAACATACAGAGTTTCAGAGTTGTCCAATGAATAAAAAGAAACAAGATATTGTATGCTATTGGTAGAGGGGTAGAAAGCAGGGCAGAAAAGGAAATGTTAAGAAAATTGTTGAAGTTCATAATAACTGATCTGCCACGATGTCAAAGGAATGGGAAAAATTCTTGTATTAGGCTGTTCCAGTAAAACCAAGTAGTTTGAGAAATGTCATGGGAAATGTGAAAGTTTCAATGTAAATTCTTTGGCAATCTAAGCGAGGAATAGGAAAAATAATTGTTTGCCAATATTAGGAATATTACTTGGCTATCAAGTCTTCCACAGCTTACATAGATGCCATGCAACGAAGTATATGGGGTGCGTGAGTCATAGAAATGAATTACTGCTTTGGAATGGGTGAATACTGTCAGCACCCAACATACGTGTTAACCTTATGTTGCATGACTTATTTTTAAACAAAAGTGTAAAATACTTGAGTACCTGCATTATCAGAGATTCTTGAATGCAACGTTGCATACTTTAATGCAGTCATCCAGTACTCTAGGTCGCTTAATCCTGGTGTGCTCTTGAAGTAATATTCTAAACCCATTTTATTTTCTGTGCTCATTAATTTTAGGGGTCATGGAATTTGCCAATTCAAATTCCATGAGCAGAGAATATTGATGGCTTTCCATTACCCTGAATCACTTCCTTGTTTATTAAAGCAATTTTTATGATAAATAGTATCAAAGTACATTTGACATAGGACATTTTTGTCTTCCTTAACCAAAAAAAAGCATATTTTGTAGTTAGTATACCGAATAATTCCTGAAGATATTCAGTATCTAAAAAAAAATCATTCATCCAAAATCATAGGCACCAAACAAAATTGATAAATGGTCTTCTACTGTAATTCCATGTAAATCTCCTTAATTACATTAATTTTTGGGACAATCATGATTATAGTCATAATCCATGAGATTTTGTCATAAGGAGCGAGTAGATTTCAGCTCACAAATAAGTCTGATGGCACATTAACTCTGGTAAGGGGTGCCAGATCCTTGCCCTATTCCATGTGTGGCTTCCTTGATAAATTTGTCACTAGTAAAATCAGTCAAGTTAGTATCTGATGCAGAGGCATTACATACATACATTTCACATAAATAATATGTCATTCTCTCAATTTGTTGAATTTTAGCTTCATATTAAAACTGGTAGAATTCATTAAATGCAATTCCTTTGCCTACTTTATTAACCTTTCATTTTTATTCACAGCTTCAATTAAATAAATTAATTATTTAAATGCGTTCTTATATCCCAAACATGCATAGCTTGACATACAGCTTAATATGAAAATTGCTAAAATTGGAATGTTTTATGAGTGCATGCAAATTTTAACACAGAGAATCATAATATCTATGTATTTTTACTTTGATTTTAATATTAAATTTACTCCCTTTGTACAGGCTTATAAAAAATATTAGTTTTGATCATTGGATTTGGTGAATTTGTAAATTACTTTAAATATAAAGATACAAAATTTTAATACTTTTGTTGTGATGATAACATATGATTTAAATGCCACTTAATAATCAAATGTTTGTTATTAATTTTAGAAGTGAAAGTATTTCTGCATTTATTCCAACCTTACATTTTATTTTTCTTATTAAGATCTCGCCTGGACTTTTTTAAATGGTAAGTTGTCTTGGTACATTGCCATTTTCACATTAGTCTTATACTCATTGCTCGTTTTAACAAATTTCATGGTAATCACATCTTTTGTATGCACCAAACATATATTTAACCTCACCATCATTCATCATTGCTGTGATTAACTGGAGCTGGCTGTATTTTCATTATCACTCAATATTTTTTTGTATTTTTAGTTACATATTAGGCAATTTTTGATCAGAGTATAATATTACCTAATTCCATGAATGATACCAGTAAGAATCATTACTGGTGGTGGTACTCATCATCTAATTATCTTATGTCCATTGTAACTAAATGGGAAAACAATACCATGAGTACGTCAGTAATAAAAAGTTTGTGTGTTTATTCATTAAATTTTTAATGAGTTTTTTAATAATTGTGTCATGAAATTAAAGATTCTAATTTCCTTACTTATACTTTTCTTAAATTTCTGGCCTAAAATAGTATTGCATTTCATCCAAAATATGTATCTTGAATTTACTTGTCATGTAATTCATCATACATTTCCATTGAGTTGTCTGATTGGCCTGGTAAGTACTGTTTTTGTTAACCCAGGGGAAATGGATTTTTGTCTTACATGGAGCATGTATATTTTTCTGTCTTGTAATTATTACAATGTTTGAAATACACTGGACAAAATTACCTCAGCCATAAGAGCATCATAAATCCAACATCACCAATTTCCATGTCGTATATTGAAAAAATAGGGTATTGATCTTGTACTATGCAATGCATCTTGTGGTAGATCACCAATATCTTAATACTGTAAGGCACTATTCATCCGAGGCAACAATTGGGCAGCATTTGGCATGCAACACTGATGCATGCCGCACATTGATAGTTGTTAAAAGCTGTCAGCAGCTATTCATGGGTCAGTGGATCGGTGAGCATTGTGTGGCATTCAACTTGATGTCAATGATAGTATTCTGTTGTATAATTTATGTGGCATGGCTTCATGACACGTGCAAACATTTTTGAGTGTTGCCTGCTGTTTTCTACATGTTGCAGTTGTGTCACCTCGGTAGAATAGTGCCTTAAAGTTGATCTATTGTCCCTAATTATGCAAATGAAAAAGTTTTAGGGCCAATCTGTTGGCCACTTTCTCCGATACTAATTTTTGATTTTATAGTTTGCATCATTAAATGTCGAAATAAGTACTATTTTCTTCATTTTGTCTATTTAATTTAAACAAATATTTAAAAGTCTTCTTACGAACAACAATAGTTCTGTTAGTATTATTTTTTTTAAATTATGCATTTTTCTCTAATTTGGGCTAGTTATTCCATATTATTTGGGTTGACCCTGAAAATATTTAACCAACTGAATAACCCGTGTTTTATCAAGTTTCATGTTTTTATGATAGAATTTTTTTAAATTGAGGTTTCTCAATCAGGTAGTGAACAATTCGGAGATGGCAATTTCTGAATAAGAGATTTTATGATAGAAGGGCCCACATTTAGGATAAACCTTATTTTTATTGAAGTATTTTTTAATTTGTTTCATCAGTCACTTAATTGGCCAAGAGGCTTCTTGAATTAATAGTATCAATTTGATGAGAACTCATTGTGGGGTTATGAATTGAAAAAAGT
This sequence comes from Calopteryx splendens, assembly GCA_002093875.1. Lineage (NCBI taxonomy): Eukaryota > Metazoa > Arthropoda > Insecta > Odonata > Calopterygidae > Calopteryx > Calopteryx splendens. Next base: position 152,499 of record LYUA01000519.1, on the reverse strand, counting down.
TGGTGATAATTGGGTTAGCTTCCAATGAAATATGTGTAGATACTACTTGGAAGATAGATTTTAGTAATTGGCAACAATTAAAATATGGCCTTCAGTTATGAGTGCTCCATTGAGGAATATGTCTTTTCACAATGACTACCAATTGATACTAATAGTAATGTGCTAGTAACTAGCATTGTGCAGGGCTTAATTTATGTAATTGTGTGCTGAACAAAATAAGAGCCTTGAGAACTTTCTCCATCCTTTAATGAATCAACTTCGAATATTTTTTTATTACCTCAATGCCATATTTGTAGTACTTCTATTCCATTAATTGACAAATATCTTTAAGTTGCACTTCATGAGAAGAATTTTTAAAAATTATTATCTTTTATTAGAGGGGGAGGTTATCTTAATGAGTGTACTTATTGTATAGTAACAATAATTCTGAATCTGGCTGTCACTATGGACTAAAAAGTCTTGATAACTATTTATTATTTCTGCTCAATCAGTTAATCTGGTGGACAGTATACATACTAACCATCTCAATTCCATAGGCTCCAGTCCTGCCTTAAGCATGGATGTTGTGTTGAAATTATTTTTTTTAATAAAAGAGAATTGTGGTATGATATGACAGGTCTAATGTTTTCCTGTTTTTTATGTGAAATAATTTTGAGTTTAAGTTTAAAGTATGCTGCTAATATGTTCTTGACACACTTTACCCTTGAAGTGTATCATTTTGGTCCTTAGTGTCAAAGACAACACTCAATTTGTCTAATACAAAGATAAACTTGATCTCTTTTCAAAGTGAGTTTTTCTCCAAATCTGTTTTGCATTCACCTGTTTTACATATCTAGTTATGTGACTTTCATTTTAATTATTCTTCATCCCATGTGCTTTCTTTCCATTATTTCTTCTTGCTTCGGTTTCAGTTCAATTTTTCTAGGGCAAGTAACCCAGGCGAATTGGAACTTATCTGCTTTGACCTCCTTCATCATGTATTTTTCTTCATGCATATCCAAATTATCTTCACCATTCTCTTACACATCCTTTACTCACAGTAAAATCAGGACTGTACTCTCTACTCATTCCTTGATGAAGTATTTAAACCTTAAGTGTGACAATAAATTTCCCCACTGGGGAAAGCATCTTGGGTAGCAAGCATATTTAGTGACTATAAGTACCCGCTAACAAAATTTGGTCGATTCCATGTTCCATTAAGAGGCAAAATGCATGAAATCACTATTGCTTGTATAACTCACAGTACTATGAAAGGGAGGTGTATTCCATTATTTTCATTATTCTTATTATCTTTCCTTTTACTCATCTTCCACAACTTCTCTCCCCTTCCTCTTCCCCAGTAAATTTTCTGTTCTCCATTCCCTTCACCCATTCAGAGTGTGTTCTGCTGAATCTATGTGCATGGGCACTGTCTTTAAATGACATCATGCACTCTGATGGTAAGAGAGAACTTGGCCAATGCAATTCCTCATGATGAGAAGTGAAAAAAAGCTTGGTAATTGGAGATTTTGTTGACAGTAGGTCTGAAATACACAAATCATGTATTCTATCACCCTTTTAAATGATTCAAAAATTTAATATTTCACTCTGTGATTGGTTGAATAATTATGTCAATATTGCTGTACAAGGTTATGTTTTCCCCCCATCGCAGCTCTTCTGAGAATTCTCTTTTTTTGCGCCATTCATGGATTTTGTGTTGGCAAAAGTTGGTTTCCATTGTATTGATGTGCATCTCATTAGTGGAGGGTTTCAAGTCTACCCATTTCTTTTGTCCGATAAATTTGTGCTTCCAAGTATCAAGGAGGTTCTTTTGCCCTCATAATATCATCAATGAGTACATATTATCTCCTCCTAGTTTTATTCTATATGTATATAACTTGCTAGGTGAACCAAGGGTTTTTTTTGCTAAGGTTGCAATTTAGTGTGCAATTTTAATCATTCATGGGGTAATTTTTTTCATTTCTCTTAGAGCTTTGTATTGGCTTTGACTGAAGTCATGTACAGGAAACTAGGATGATCTTCAACCCATGTATCCTGATTATTCATTTTTTAAACACATTGAGATAAATTCTTGACTTTGTATTTTTGTAGTAGAATTTCATTAAGAAATAACTTTCTGCTCACAAGCCTAGTATGTATTTTAGAACCAGTTTTTATCAATTTATTTATACAATGATCAATTATCACTCATAAAACTATGTATATCAAACAGTGTATTTATCACAAAAAGTTTATATTTGCTAAATGTTACACATTTTGGTTCTTTTGGGCTAGATACTGGTGTATCAAAAGGTGCCTATTTAAACACAACCATGTTTCACAACATTTGATAATTTTTTTATGTGTTCAGCATATATAAATCTTGATTAGCCTTGGGAGATTGTAATTATAATCTCCATAATTTATTCTCCATTTCCATTGTTGTATTTTCTTTGAGTGAATTAATTTCAAATTATATTTGAAAGATGAAACAGTTACATATTGTTACAAATTTGTACTCCCCAGCTTATCTAAATTCTGAAGTGTTATTTTTGTGAAGTGTTTTTTTTTCTTCCTATTTTGATGTTTTCATAGGTCGAAAAAAAATTTAGTGAATAATATAAGAAGTGACACATGGAGCATGAACTTAAAAGCAGATGTGTGAAGTTGAAAGCATGTGTGAAAGTATTGTGTGTGAAAAGAATAAAGTTAAAGAAGTAAATGGTCGTTATTAATCCATGCATTATTCATTCTGAGTTTGTTTGTTCATTCAAATCTAAATAACATAAAGTTCATTGGATTTCATCAGTGAGCCCAGGCATTTGGTGTACTACAATAATGGCAATTCCATTAGGGCATCACCACAATTACCTGACACACCCCTTAGACACAAATAGCTTTTTCTTATCCTTTTTATTTTAGGTAGGTAGTAGAAAAATCAATATCTTTTTAAATCACATCTAGCTCCTTTGTGTTTTGCTTGATCATCTGAAGATATGGAATAATCTTCTGTACAACTAGATATGACTTAATAAGGCACTCTTTGGTGAGCTCTTTGATACTTCTGTCATCCTAACTCAAATTTATCTGTTTCAAGGTCAATTCTAGTAGGTAATATTTCAAAGTAAGTTGTAGCTCTCTTTCATAGCATACATATTTCTTTTCCATTCAAAGCTAAACTGCAATTGAATGACTTAGCAAGAGGCTTGATGTGCCCGAACGCGTGTTTTTCACTTTAAATCCTAAATTTATGTGTATCATGGGTGTTATTAAAGATATTGTGTTTAATGTTTGGAAATTAATTTGCAGGACAGCCCATAAGAGTAGTAAAAAGCTGCTTGATCAAAGCCAGAGAGTGGAGCGAGCTTGGTCTCATGTCTTCACTGCATCAGTTCCACTCGCAACACCATCAACAGATTCGTGGTACCGGCGGGTGCGAGAAACAATTGACAGGCAGCAGGCCAGCCCTCTTTGGATATCTGAAGCCAAGGTTATAATCGTAACTTTGTTCCTCCATTAATATTAATGTTTTATAATTACTTTATGTTTTGTCTGATTCACAAGCCTTTTTGTTTTCAGTTTTTCATATTGAACGTATCTGTATTTTCTGGTTATGCCACTGGTCACCTGGTACAGTTTTGGCTCATTTTAATCCATCTAGTATTTCATTTTAGTTAGTTAGATTTTATTACCTATGCATTAAAAATAGGTTTTTCTTTGATATGGAGGCTTTTAAAAACTTCAGTGAGGTGGCTGAAGCATCCAGGCACTAAGCATAGCATTTTATGTAAAATAATTTAAAACTATGATTTTTTGATCAAGAAAGCATAGTATGTAGAATATTCCCCAGGCCTAGCTCTAGTCATATGGCATTTCTTGATAACATTAGTGACATCTGATGGTGTGGCTAATCCTGCTGTCTAAATTCTGTGTATTTATGTACCTTACCCTGCAGTTGTGGCATTATAAATTTAATTGCTTACATTAACAAAGTTTAACTTGATTAAATGGAAAGTCATTTGTTGTTAATGAACTCCTGTCTGTATTAGATAATTGGAGATATTATTTGGTAAATATATTCAGCACTTGGATGCCTGAAGAATAACTGTTTCCTGTATGTAGGTAGTCAATTTTATTTATCTAATAGTAATACGTCTTTTTCAGTGGACAAAATGAAAAATATGAGCTCAAAGCAAAAAAATAAAGATTGTCATTGAATGGAGATGGTTATTTCTCAGTCATTCAGTTATAGCAAGGATGCATGGTTATTAAAAATTAATCAGGCATTCTTTGCCTTGATTGTCGAAAGGTGTTTTAGTGTGTACAGGTTTATTTTCTTTTTGCAGTTTGCACTTTTGTTTTACCAATAATGGAAATGTCGTTTCACTCAATTGAAGTTAAAAGGCAAAATGTGTTCTTAAACACAAACAAAACTTACTACTCTTAAAAAAAATCCGTGATACCTTATTATTTGTAGAAGTGACAGAAAAATGTTTCAAGTTGTTTTAACTCATGAGCTCATTAGCTCCACATTCCATTGTTTACTCATTTGCTTCTTGTATTGCAACTACATCACAAGGAAGCATTTACCAGTCCTCCATCATCTCCATCTGTAAACACTTCAAAGGAGGTACTTTTCTGTTGTCCTTGCTATGCGTGCATTTTCATGGAGACCACATGCTTGCAGTTTCCTATGCCTGCTTGTTTTCCCGATTGGGGTCCTTTTTATAACATGCATACAACTGAACCTAAACCCTAGAAAAGAATCTCGTCTGTCTGCATAGTTCAAATGAAAGGTAGATTTCAATGGTAAAGAATGAATGATGTGTTTATTGCCTGTAGACAAGGCAAGGTACAAATTTATTTCACACTAGATTTCCTTTTCTCATTAATATTTCAGGTAAAGGAAACATTTTATGGATATTTCATTTGCACAAACAATATAAACTCAAAACTTATGAGCACCACTTTTCAAAAAAGAAGCTGGTTTGTTGAAATACTGAATTTTTAGAATAGTAACACACAATACTGTATCATTCACTTTTACATTCAGAAATCATTGCCTCCGATAATTGCCAACTTTCTTCTCTGGTTGCTAAGTGTCCCTATTTTCAGCTGGGCATTAAAGGGAACTTGAGATAAAAAAACATATGTCGTAATAATAATCGTAACAAGTTCCGAATTGATTATAAATTAGCTCAATAAAAAAATGAAAGTTGGAAATTAAAAAAAAAAAACTTGAATATAATACCACATCTAGTGGCAAGGATTTATTTATTTGGTGAGATTTCACAAAGAGTCACAATAGCTTCAACTAACCACATCTGCAGAACTGCTTTGTAAGAATAATCTAGTCTCAAAAATCTTATTTCAAACTCCAGAGATAAAGGCTGCTATTCTGAATGGAATTGCTCCTCATTTTGGAGGGATTATCGCTCCGATTGAGCGATAATAGCTACAAATCGCTATTTGCTATT
>LYUA01000519.1:110169-137835 GCA_002093875.1 Calopteryx splendens | reverse complement strand
CCCCCACCCACCCTCTCCGCCCCTCCCACTAAATTCTCTCTTATCCACTTTCCCCCCCTTTCAGCCAGATGAATCCCTATCTGATGACTTCCTATTTCCCATGACCTCTCGCCTCTCCTACGCCTCCTCTCCCGAGTCCGACCTTGACCTCTGCCCCGACCCCTCCAATGCCTCCTCCCCCCTCGCCCCGTCCCAGCAGCAGGGCGTGCAACCAGGCGTGGCCCCGTCTGGCGTAGGTCACCACGGCTACGGTCCCCTCAGAGGCGGCACGGCCCTCAAGAAGAGCAACAGCGACCCGAGCATAGCGACGCATGAGGAGGATGACGACGCGGTCCGAGGTCTCGCCGGTAACGGCATTTCGAGGGAGTCGGCTGCCGTGGCAGGGGAAGATGATGTAGCTGACGACGGCGATGCACCCGGCTACAATGCCCCACCCCCCTACTCGCCCTTCAAAATGGTAAGGGAGGAGGTCATGTGATTCTTTCATTGTTCACCTTGGACTAAAAAAATTGTGTTTCAGGGATATCGAGGACTAGGAAAAGTCAGCATAGCTGCAAACCAGAAGAACTTGTAGGACCTAGAAAGTCAGATGGCCTTATCAATGGTAAACGTCATCACTTGGTGGAATTCCTTCATATTAAGACACGTAACCTTGTCTTCCACACATACTTTATTTGGTACGACCCATTTATTTGGTGACATCTTCACGTTAAAATTTTACATGCCTTATATATAGAATGAAAGGATGGGTGTGGGTGGATCATAATAGTAACATGAAATTGTAAAAAGTGTGTTGTGAATAATTCATTCCTGATTACTGAAGCATTGTATCCCCGCCACACACCTCTCTTGAACATTTTGTCAGAAAACCTCTTGACCCACCTCTCCCCTCCAACAGACCCTCACTGCGGAGCGCCCCCAATCTCTTCCACCGCCCCTTCACCTCTTCCACTGCCTCCCACCTGTCCATCTGTCGTCCAATGACCGAACCCACTCACACCTATCCTTCCGATCTATGTGTAAGGCATGTAAAATTTAAGCTGAACATCTGAAGATGTCACGACTGACGAAACCTGGGTGATGCCAGATAAAATATGTGTGGAAGACAAATTTAAGTGTCTTAATAATCAGACAGCCTTGCTAAATTATCTTTTTTTGGCAATAAATTTATAAAATATATTCATTGATCCTGGGACAACTCAGATTAGATGACTACTAGGCCTCATGCTATCCAAATTTATAAGGATGCATTGCTGTGATTTTAATAATTCATTATTTAATTAATTAGTTCCCTTGTTAAAGCTGGTTCACATTGAACTCAAGAACTTAACTTAAGAACTCATTCTAGATATGACAAAAGCTCAAATTCCTGCTTCATTCATGATGGCTTTTCTACCTAGTTCAGCCAGTTGTTATTCATTGATATTTTCTTTCATCAATACACACACAATAGAACACAATACATTCAAGGTGAAGTAGTGTTTCACTGTTGACAATCCAGATGGAGTTCAAAGGTTTATCTGCATTTATCAATGTATAGCAATAAAAAAATTGTATTAAAAAATAAATAATTTTTTTTGAACTAACTCTTAGTCCTGAACACAGACCTCGTCTCAATCTAAAAGTGAGTTTCCTTCTTAAGCTTTTGGAAATTGTGGATGCACCTTGTCTGAGAGATAGGGCTTTTCTCTCACCAAATTATCTATTTAGCCTCCATTTTTATTATATTCACGTTTTTCTAAGGGGCTCTGTGTGAGGATTGTTGGCCACTTGTGGCACTACATTCGCATGTGATTGAAGAACTTAATAAGTCATCCTTGCTCGTGATTGAACAAGTTAATGACTTGGACTTAAAAGATGAACATGAACTATCTTTTGCCTTGTATTAAATTTTTTGCATTTTGATCAGTACCATTTGATACCAGATCCAGGCATCCATGTGCTCAACTCCTAATTTATTGATTCTAGTTCCTTTATCAATTTCTTTCATTCAAGCCTGGTTTTGTAATGTCATGTTAAACTGGAAGTTAACTTTAACCCCTGGTTAAAGTCAAAAATTAATTTTAGAATTGCTAGTTGTGTTCAAACCAAACATTTAATTGCTAGTTCCCTTATAAATTGGAGTTACTAAAGTTAGCATGTTTATGCTCATCACCAAGAAGCCTGATTTTTTTATAAAATAGGAACTGTCAGTAACCTCCTGGTTAAGTAAATGTCCACACTAACTAAGGGTTGGATTTTGCATGAAACTTCAAAACTTGGCCTCATTGTGAACCAGCCTTTGATGATCTTGCAAACTTTTTCCTGAGACCTACATTGGATGGATGCAAGCCGGAGGTCCATTTAAATTACATTGTGATATCCAATTCCATTATTTCCCTCATTTGTAGAGCTTTGCAGATAAATTTAGTGGTCTTTGCTGGTAATGAAATCACCCTTGTCTGCAAAGAGTATCTCTCAAGGCCCATAATGGTACCAGCCTATTGCTTTAACAGCCTCCTTTGGGCATTCTCAGAATTGGCATAGGTAAATCAAAGAATATTCATGAAAAGGGGGCTTTCATTACATTTCAACCATTAGAAAATAATAAAATGTACTATTTAAGGATATTACCTAATTGATAGTGTGCTGGTCTTTTTAAGAGTGCTAAATTATTGAGAATGCAGACAAGGCAATCTGTTGATTATGTATTCTCTTGGTTCTATCTGAAAAATGTGAACTTTGAGAAGAGTTTTCATTGAAGATTATTTTAATGATGGGGTACAGTAAAAATAATCTATCTGTTCATGTCCATTTAATATGGGTGATTCCTCTGAACATTCTCAGGTGAAGCGAAGCTGTGTAACACTTTAGGAACATTATTTTTCTAAGAAATAGTAGGCAGCATGGGGAAAGAAATTGTCACACCCATCCTGTAAATTTAAAATGAACTAGATCTTTGAATGAGGTGAAGTCTGTCCCATTTAAATTAACCTTAAGGTTGGGGTCTAGCTTTTGGATCCACTAACCTTTGTATTGCCCACCATCTCAATCTTATGATTTGTCTGGCAATCTCATTTCACACATTATGCAAGAGTACAAATTTATCACTAATGGCACTCTCGAGGCTTATTTGAAGCACCTCGTGTGTGCAAGGTTCAATGGATGTTCATTTGTTAATGTTTCAGGGGCAGTCCTACGATCAGGGGGTTGTGGGCAATGCAGAGAGTAGTGGAAGGAGGAGGCTATCCCATGGTGGTGATGGAAAGTATGGATTTCCATCTCCTCCAGTACCCCACCATCAGTCATCTCAGGTAAGTAATTACCCATGGAATGAAGTTATCCAAGTTTGAACTTTTGAGGGTTTAATGGATTTTCTCTGCTGTTCCTTAACCTGATTTGTAAATGTTTCGTTTCCTTGCTATTTATCCACAAATAAAAAATCTGTCCTCGCCACAGGCTCTGGCCTTTCCAAAGCTTTTCTTTAATGTAATTTCATAAAGTCAAAATTATTATATTTCGGTTGCTACCTGGAAGATTGGAAGACGGAAGTGTTTGGAAATGTGGGAGGATTCTTGGGGCTATCTCCCCTATCTTTCTAAACCTTGAAAACTTTCATGGTGCATATTGCATGCTATTTAGGGCTATCATTTTTTTTATGGGAGCAGAAAACTCAGCTTTTCTGCTTTAAAATAGTCCTAGGCTGAGCCCAGAGAAGGTTGCAGTTAGGAGTAATGATCCAGACGTAGTTCCCATCAAATCGATAAAACAACTGTCCACTCAGAAAACACACCCATCTTGAAACACAAGTGAATCTAGCAGCCTTGTAAAATATTAACTATGGGGATTTCTAAATTTAATTGTGTGTACATAAATTCGTGATTTAAAGTGAAACAATTCCACTTGTTCAGCTTAGCCTTTTGTCAGCTTGCGGCTAAGAATCATAGTAAGGGAGATAGTCCATAGAAAACTAGATATGTTTATATGCATTTAAATATATATATATATTTTTTTCTTAACTTCCAGCTGGCATGGTTCACTCTATACCTTATTATTTATAAATATAATTTTTTTCATTTATGTATCATCACTTTAGCTGTCTTTATGACTGGTGGATTTTGATTATTATTTCCTATGTCAATAGGATTTCCCTTCCCCTCCCTTTGAGTATATGTGGATGGGAAGTAAAGCATTGGGTTGGTACAGAAAATGAAATTGGTTCATTGGTAAATAGAAAAATGTGAATGCTTCTGCTCCATGTGCAATGTAATTTAGGGTATCAGTCAGCAAAGTAAAGCAATATTTTGCTATCATTATATGCTTAGGTTCGAAGAAAATTGATCTACGAAAACCTTTAAATGCTATTGATTGATTGAAGTCAATTCATCATAGTTAATGTTCAATCACTGCACATGTTGTTTTGATCATGGAACACCCATCATATATCCATTTTGTGATTGAGGAACTGTATAACACAAACTTGAGCATCCTAAGCAATTACTACAAATTGTATGAGAGGTAATGGCAATTTATAGGATATTCCCATCCATTATCAATAGGTACCCTCTTAACACTTAAGCTGTGCTGGCATATGCGAATGAACCTTGTGTGTTTCAGAGTCACCACCATGGCCATTCTGGTGCTCATCCCAGTCAGTCGACATCAAGGAGAAGTGGACAACAAAATCGTCACGGACAAAACATGCATCAACAGCACCCCAGTGCGGACTGTTATGGTTCTAATCTTCGTGTCAGTGGTAATGGCAATGACTTCGTTTCTCCACAGGTAATTATTTGATTTATAATGTTTATGAAGTAAACTAATATAACCAAAGTATTGGCCAACTCCAGTGTTAAAAATTATGAAATGGTGTACTATTTTCAATTTTACATGTTTTGCAGTTTAATACAGTGGGTCCTCGCTTCATGGTGGGTTCACATTATAATAAATTTGTTTTATGATGTGCTCTGTGAAGGAGCTTGTGAGTTACTTTACGATTGAATACTCACATTACTGTTGTGTGCATCATGAGAAATTTCACATCTTATTAGATTTAATTTGTTGCCATTTCCATCATTTCTTAATTTCATACCAGTAAACGATTATAAATATAATACAATGACTCCCAATCGACTCTGGATAAAAATACATACTCATTATTGTCTTGTCGTGCATTTGACCATACCGTGTAGATTTTTCTTGCTATCTACTCTCGGGGATCACAAAATAAGTCACAGGGTATGATGTGTTTGCAATCTGCAGAGCTGTAACTATTGTGTCTACCAAAGTGCTCGTGTTGGAATTGCAAGATGCAGCATGTGCCTGGGAGTACTGTCGCCTTCTGCCACTCACACCATTGCTTGCTTTCGATAGAGCAGTGTGCTGTAGTCTTGTCGATAATAGTATAGCCTTTGATGCTTAAGAGATGCACTGGAGTGTGAAAAGTTAACGAATATCCCCACAATCTCTTTCGATGAGAAGAAATGATTTGTGTGGAGATGAGAGTAAGCAGGAAATTCAGAGAAGAGTAGGGTTTACTCAATATGATTACCATTATTATTATACTAAGCTATCCTCCACTCCTCTGCTTGGGCAGGCTTATGGGTGGAGAGAATGAAGATTCTCAAAAACAGAACAGTCAGCAGAAGCATATCACACATGTTAAGTTGCATCAGCCAAAGAATGCTTCAAATATGCGAACACTGATACATTATTGCTACTCTTTTTACTACCCCCTGGTAATCCTCTCCTGCTCCTGATCTTCACTAATTCAGTTTTACTAGTGTTGATGAGCTTGAGTTCTGTTTCTATGAATGCCTGCCATTTTATGACAGGCCTGTTCTGGATTTCAGAAGATGAGAGAAATCCTCAGATAGAAGATTAATAAGGTTAATTCCTTCCTATAAAGCCTTGGCAATAAGAATTTTAATTTTTTTATTTGTTCAAGTATGTTTTTTATAGTAATTATGGAAGGCTAATGACTTCTAAGTTGGAAATCATGTAGACTTAATTGGTAGATATTTATTTATTTAAAATAGGACCAAATACAGTAACTTTCCATTTTATAGCAGAACATGTATCATCATGCAAATAAATACATATACATTCAAACATAAACAAAAATTAACATTTATCAACAAAATAAACAAAAGAGGCCATTATTTCATTAATTATTTATACCAGGCACTTCCAGCTTCCAGCTTAGCCACTGTATCCATGGTAACAATAAAAATATGATATTTTGTGAGAGTTTTGTCTCACTTGGCTGTCTGCCAGCACCATTGGAGTCAGATGTTACAAGGTAATGTGCAGTTGGTCATAAGAAGTCAAAATGTGTTCGCAAACACATTCAATAAAATATGCTTTAAAATTTTATAATTTTTTACCTTGGTTATTTTCCCCTGAATTTTGTTAATTTTGTAATTTGCAATTTAAAATTCAATTTACCTATCTATGGTGCAATAGATAGTCTGGAACAGATTTTCACAGGTGTGTGTTATTTGCTTCACTTGACAATATTCCCAATATGATTGGCTCTGTGTAATGGATTAAAATCATAAGAGTGGGGACCCACTGTATTGTGTTTACATAAAATACACATTCCGTTTGGGGAAATTGTATTGTCTTTCATCATGTATCGCATATAAGTTACTATAATTATTTACTGCTTATTCATGTCTGTTGGATATAATGATATATTTATAATGAAATGCTGAATGAGTGAGAGCCAAGATTTTATAATCAAGAATCTGTGGAACATAAATTAGAATAGCCTTTTTGTGTTTTTTTATGGAATACTATCAAGGAAAAAAATATTTCCCTCTAAATATAACCCTCCTTGTGTATTCCCTAAAAGTGCCATAAAATTTAGTCCTCTGAAAGTAGAGCTTTAGGTGGTGTGAATTTGGTGGTTAGTGGTCCACAACTAGAAATATGAGAGAGTACTATGAATTTATCAAACATTTTCAATTTCTTTGGACCTGAAATTCCAGACGAGCAGATAATTTTTCTCTATCAGTTGTTCATCAAAATGGCAGACAAGTTCAGTCAGAAACTGATTAAATTTGACCCATTTCTTTTGACAGTAGTTTTTATCATATTAAATAATATGCAGACACATTACAGCCCATTCTTTAAAGGTATTAAACATTGCATTTGCCTGATCTCACTTTTGGCTCATGGGATTTTATTATTTCTCACCTGGATTTAAAAAAAAATACTTTTCCAGTGACATGAAAGATAAGCTAAAACAATGAGATTTATAGTTGTTGAAGAAAGCATGTGTAGGAAGCTTAAGGAACTAAAAAAATTGCTCTTTTCATCTCATATTCCACAATGTCAACTTTGTAGCAACAGAGGCATTGCTCTCCATTGCTTGCGCACTCCCCACCCCACTCGCCATCTGGAGGCTCCAACAGGAATCCTGCGGTGCCAGATCTTCCCCCTAGAGTTGATCGCACCAATAAGCCGGGGCGATCACCATCCACTCTGCGCTCTGCTACTGAAAGGTTGTTCGGTGGTGGAAGCAGTAGCAGAGGGGTGGGCGTAGGGGCTAGTGCAAACCAGAGCAATGCCATTGATAATGGAGGGTTTGGTCACCAACAGCAGTACCACAGTGACGGCAACTACATGAATGCTCAACGGGGTGTGGCCGCTGGAAGTTCTCTAGAAAGACCAACCACCAAAGGGGTGAGGAAGCGATTGGAAAAAATTAATATCTCCCACGTTCACTTTCCAGTGACTTAATCATGATGATTGTGAATTTCCTCCAAAAGTATATGTGAAGGCAATAGTTATGCATAGGTCTTTCAAATTCAGGATTCATCTTCCAAGAGATATTAATTTTTTGTAAACAAGGCCTATTTTTGTGGCCAGACTTTTTCTTTCCCATTCCAGAAAATTTGGCAACAAGTAAAAGAGGTCTTTGTTTAGGTGCACGGAAGTTCTAAAAAATAAATTTTCAGAATTTCATCTAGTCCACACTTTATAAAATACTTTACTTGAGGCAATATTTGGTGAAGTTAGTTCATGTTTAATGGTGTCAAAAAATAACTTGACTATTCCATTTCATAAATTTTTAATGGCAAGCATGGTTTTGTTACATTATGATGTTATAAGGTGAAATGAAAGGGCATGCTACTATATTCATTACAACATATATACTAGCCAATGCTGGAGGATAGTGTTTTCAATAGAAGGGGAAGAGGATAAGATTGGGCTGGAGATCAGTTGGTTGGTATAGGTGGAGGACTTTTTTTTATATTCCCTAGGCCCTTTGCTTTCTATGCTTAAAATTATGAGACATTACACCTACCTGATTTGGAATGCATTTTAATGTTCTTAGCCTTTTCCTTTCACCTAATAATGCTGCTCTGATAGGAAACAATGGCTTCCATAAACAAAAGTTAGTGTGGTATAGCAGGTTATTTTTCATGCCTTTAAACTTGATGGTTTCCCTGTCTCCTTTAAGTGTAGCTGTCATGTCCTTAGTTCCCCAAGTGCTACTTTCATATAACTGAGTACATTCTGTTCACATATTACACTGTACACTTTTGGCTCACTCTGCCCACCTCAGTTTTTCAAATTTGAATAAATATTGTTCATCCTTCATTTGATTGCTCTATTTATTTGAAAATGAGACCCCATGAAGCAAGAACCATTTTCAAAATCCAAAAAATGAAATACTTTATATGATTAGCATATTGAACAATTTTAAATGAACTACAAGTGTTGGATCACCCTGGCAAACATAATTGTTGTCACTGCAGGCTAAGCATAAGGTCTACTGTCATATAAAATGCCTGTCTCAAGTAACATATTTTAGAGTTGTTTGTAATATTATTGTCAGAGCTGGCTTTTCTGTTATAAATGACCATCAGGAAAAGTTATTGATTTCAGGTAGAATTACTTATCCTTCTGTGTAAATAAATCATTTGATGATAGTTTTTATACTTGAAAATATTTTAGTATTTCATGCATTTTCATGGAAAGAGTAGGTGTGAATGAATAATGTATAATACACCATTTTCCGGTTACAACAGTGTTGTTTATATGGTCAATTTAATTTAACCATAGATCTTTCTGCATCACCCTGCTGTTCAAATAAATTCTGAGAAATTTTAGCATTATTCTGATGACCCAATGGAAAAGTTAGTGTACTTAATGTCATTTTGTTGGGCTTTAAAACCAAAGGGAAATACTGAAATAAATTTTCCTTGAAGTCTATAAACTCAAAATGGCAACTATTTTAAGTGCCTTTTATGTTGAAAGAGTATTTTCTAAGTCCTACTCTGTTGTCATGAACAGGAGAAGAACCAAGAAAACAAACAAAATATTGTAACCTTTTGTATGGTACAATTTGGTGATGTAGAATAAAGCATGCTTGTAAAAAGTGATGTTATATTGATTTTAATCCATCTTAATCAATCCTTAATATCTGAAAATCTATATATTTTAAAATTTACGTGGTGTTAGATAAACTGATATTAAAAAAACCAGCTCTGATTGTTATCCATTCAATTCCTTGCCTCCCCTCTAAGAATAAGGCAAGAAATCAGAAAATGAGGCAGTTCCATTAGAATGAATAGGACATTGATCCTTCATATGCATAAAAAAACTGAAAGAGACTTAAATGTTGGTGTGCATAATGTTTGCCATGCAACATTTTGCCACTTTCTCTCTGGTGTCACACTTCCCTTAATTCCTTCTTCTGACAATGTCACACATTCGTACTCTTTAGGTTTCCCATGATAGTACTTCTATAGGCAGCCCCTGAGAGCTAAAGAGCAGGATCAACACAAACAGCAGAAGTAGTTTTTACAATGGAGTCATTAACTCTGACATGAAATCTCAACTTGAGCCACTTACTTAAAAAGTTGGACTAATGAAATTAAATTGGATCAGAAATTTATTTTTTTTTAAATGTCCCTCTATTTGGTCAAATAATCTTTGAAGGACTGAAAATTTTAAGTACACTCAGGGATGCATCTTGCATGATCTGAGGATTTCCAGGATGTCTCCCTGAGGTGCTTGGGATAGTTAGGTGAGAGAACAGCTCATCAGCATTAATTTGAAGTAAATTTTGACTTGGAAACTTCAGTTCCATCCTATCAACAGCGGCATTATCATGGAAATTTTGATGCAATATTGAAAAGCCTTTTTCATGCCACAGTAACTAATCAAAGTAAAATGTTCCACATTTACAAAAAATATTAAACACAGGTATTCTAGTACACATTTCCTCCTTTTTCCTTGAAGTGGGACAAATTTGCTACCTATTTATCTAATCTTAGGAAATTATAGGTGAAAAAAGTGGAGAGAGTGGTTGAATTTTTAAAAAGTGGTATGAATCTGATTATTAAACTGTCAAAAAGTTTCCTTAACAACACTACAAAGTAATATTAACATTCAATATAGGAGTTTGGCTTTATTTTGTGATGACATGAGATTTATTGTCAGTGATCTTACAGCTGTTTTCTCCACAACCAGTTCACATAATGAGCTCCTTTCATTATGTATCCATTTTTACGATGCGTAGTAATTAAATTTTAAAATTTTCAATGTGCATTGCATGCAAAACTGAGGGAGTTAATTTAATAGCTCTAAAAAATGCAGTGTTGGAGAATTTTGCTCACCTACTGTTTCTATCATTTGCTAACTAAGTGGTCATTTCACATATTGAGGTAATTCCACTTCTAAAGAAATCATCCTTTCTCTCCATTCATTAAGAACCAGAAACAAGTAAATATCAACCTCTTTCAGTATTAGGGTTAAGTTAGAAACTAGATTAACAATTGAAGTACAGAAAATTTAGACCTTTCAGTTTCATCTTTACTTAAAACAGCATTATGAAAGTAGCAAACAAGCTCATTACCTCAAAATGGATGAGAACTTTGTAATAAAAACATTTCCTTTAGATCCTTGAGTAGGTAACTTTTCAGCTATCTACTTTATATAAGTTGCTGTTTGACTTCTCATTAGACACACCTATAAGTTGTCATAATTTCCATCACATTTGCTTAATTTGCCAATTTTTAATGGGTAATTTTCAAATAATTAAGTAATCCCCAAATTATTCAAAACTTATTATTGATGAAGAAAAAGAGGGGATGCACAATCATCATCATGAATGAAGAAATGAACAAATCTGGCTAGCATTTGAACTATGTTCTCAAATTACCTCTTTGGAAGTATTATGACTGTGTATTTTCATTTACATTACGATGAACTTAAACTTTCCAAATATTTTATTAACAATTTGTTAACATTTACCCTCCAGTTAAGTGGTACTGTAGAAAACATGCTTGAAACACTCTTGGACATTTGGCATAACAACCCTGAAAGTTCAGGTCTAATTAATGTGTAAAATGTAAAGATGGTATGCATATATACACAGTGCTAAACAATTTTCCAGAAAATTCATGTGTTTGGCTTTTTTAATATTTATGTGGAATGATTTAACAAATTACTCAATGCTCTCTTATACTGTTTGTTATTGGGGACTGACTAAATAACTTGTTTGGATCTCTCAGTAAATTCAGAAATGGCATTGTAGCAAAATTTTGGTAGATCAACATATTATTTGGTCTACATTAGTTGCAGTTCTACCATTATTTTTCCATGAGAACATTTTAAAACCTTCATCAACTGCTTTTATATATTTTTTCTCCAATAATCTTACAGAAACAGTAATTGTATGCTTATTGAGCTACATCTCTAAGAGAGAGGTTTGAAATCATTCTCTGTTCATGTAATGCATGTGAAATTTATTTCTCATACTTAACGAACTTGTTATTTATTTTGTTTCTTATTACAATAAGAATGAAATGAATTTCTGCATACAAAATGAAATTGTGATGAATATGAAATGAAAATGAGCTAAGGAAAAAAGAGAATGAAATGAGCCTAAGGGTTTGTGAAGAAAAAGAATTTGAAATGAAATGGAAAAGCTTTTTTAAAAACTAGGTATGAAATGAGAATGAAAAAAAATGAGAGCAAATATTTTTGCGTGGGAATGTATCTGATCTGTGGTCCATACACATTATGTCTGCTGAACCTGGAAATTGTGGAATTCAGGTGCTAAAATTGAAAATTGGTGATAGGAATTTACTCAGGAAAAATAAATGTTAAGTTGATTGTAGTGTGGCTTTGTATTAAAAAAAACCTCTAGCAAACAAATTCTGGTTGGGATTCCAACATAATGCAGTGAAATCATGGTAACAACCTTTCTCTTATATATTATGCCTAAATTGCTTGATTTTTAGGAAATAATTTGCCAATAAGAGATTTTAAAATGATCAAAATTTGTTCATAAAACTGACTTAAAAATTGTGTTTCTGACCACTCAAAAAAAATGCATATGTTCCTAGTTTTTGACCCCTTAATTTTATTGTACACTTGACCCTTGTTTTTATACTAAGTGAATAAAATAATGGTTTTACACTAGGTGATTCAATGTATCCATGCATTTAAATTACCCATGTCTCCTGTAGTTGGACTTTAAGTGTTACACTTAGTACACATGGCGTGGAATTAATCAGTCTCTTTAAAAGCAAAATTCATGTATGAATTCAGAAGAGAGAAACTTAAGTCAGATTTTGTACTGGAAAGTGATAAATTATATAAAGTGAAAACTTTTGACCACCTTGATAGCAGCATAATTTGGGCTGGAAGAAGTATTGACAGGCATCAAGTCCAGAATAGCTCAATCTAAGATGTCATTAATGATGAAGAGGAAACTTCTTGACAACAAACATGAGGAGTTTCAGTACATCGCTTTTCTTCCCCCGACTCTTCAACCCTGGACATTTCAGTACATCGACATTATTACAGCCCCATAAATTTTACCCATTGGTGCATATCTCATTGTGATGTATCAATCAATGTTAGGTAAGAGAATATCAATAGCAAATGCACAATCCCAGTATAAATTAAGTGATGACTATAAAAATAAGCATTTAGGAGGGTATGGCTTTAAATATTGTGAGGGAATCTTATGTTTTGCATCAATTCCATACCCTCCTAAATGGTCATTTTTGTATTCACAACTTTATTTATTAATTTTTACAATTATGCATTTACTATTATCTTGCATAGTGAAATTCACATAACTAACATTGATATGTAACCATGCGAAACATGCACAGGAGTGTGATTTATGGAGCTGAAATGTCTAGGGACAAAAAGTTTGGGAGAAGGAAAGTCATGGGGCTGGGTTGTAGGGCTCTAATGGATGGGTGGATTCATTGGGTCAAGAATGACTTGGGACTCAATTTTTGTGGAAAACTTGGCTAAGAATACGAGTCTTCAAAGTCTGGCACTGGAGATGACTACAGAAATGAACAGATAGAACGAGAAATATACACATAATGAGAAGACCATGTTCTCTCTTTCACTCTTGGATAAGAACCGGATGGATTGCGAAAACATTTTTTTGGAACATAATAAATGCCTCTTGGTGATAATACTTGGTCTCACTAGGATAACCAAGGGAAAAATAAATAAACCAAACAAAGAAGGATGTAAGATAGAAGAGATCATCTGGGAGAGGAGGATTCTATTAGCCTGATTGATATGGAAGAATGGAGAGCTCCAATTAGACTATTTTCAGGTTGAAAAACTAATAAAATGATGAATTAGGAAATTAGTATCATCAGCACTCTTGATGCACGTACAGTATTAGTAGTAGGAAGATTCCTGATTAAAATTGCTATGTTGTATATAGTTTTCTGCTGATCAAGGACAGTTTTGAAGGACCCAGTCAATGAATTCAAGTGATTCAGGCACAACTTGCAAAATCTCATTTTCAATTAATTAACTACCACAGTCTGGTGAATCCAGTAAAACTGTTACACAATGCCATGGTTCTCTTAAAAATATAGAAATACTAAGCACTGCTTAGCATTACCAGAATACCCTGTCCACTTGCATTAGACTGATTTATACTACACATACTTTGTATCTCCTTCCTCCTTTGACTTCTGGAGTGCCTATTCTTTTCCTCCTCCATCTCTTACTGAACTTTATCCTTTTTATCACTTTATTCAGCATTGCACATTTTCTCTTCCTTCCACTTTTCTTGTTTTCTTCGGGTTTCTCTCAGCAACTTTCTTTCTTTCTGCACCATGCTTTACACTCATCTGTCTTCCTTTCCTTTGATTTTTTCCTCATTCTCCTATTGATAAAAATAAGCGCATATTATAGCCCACAGATGGAAACCTGTTGTGAAAATGTAAATGGTCTTAAAAAAAGATCCTGTTCTTATTAATAATGAGTGCTTTCTGTAACTTTGATGAAAGATTAGAGTTGACATAAGTTGATTAGAGTCGCCAATACGTTTTGCATTCCCAAAGTGTGGTATCGATGAAGTCCTTACAGGTAATTGACCAATTCATAAGCACTCATAAAGTCAAATTATTGAATGAAAGTTGAATTTTTATTGTCATTCAACTTTACAATAGAACTAACGGATTTGGGGGCAAGTTTGAGAGGGAAAGTAAAATTTCATGAATGAAATTACTCGCTCAAAATATGCCAGAGATATGTTCATCATTATTATATACTTGAGGAGCATGAGTGTATTGAGAAATAAATTAAGCCATATTCGATACCTTTCCTTCTTAAATTTTAATCAATCCTAGAAATTATGTCACTATTACTCATTTATTGTGGGATGAGTTTTTTTCATGATTAAAAATTGATCGCTTTCAACCGAGTCTGAGAAAATGTTCTCGTTTAACAAAATAGTGATTTTTCATAATTTTAAATGAGTTAGAAAGTTATAAAAATATATTTTGGTCATTTTTGGTGAAGGGCCATGATAGCATGTCTTCATCTTATGACTCCTTCAACCGGATTGGACCAAATGCACATGATGATCTTAAATCTGGAAATGGGACGGCCACAACGAATGGTGCTACCTCTTCCATGGGCTCAATGCAGCGGTTGCATGACCCTTACCGCTTCACCAGGTCCACTGCCCAGCCTATTAGGGAGGGCCAACCCTCAAGCCCAACCACAACCAATAATATGATGGATTATAGTGGGAAGTACAGGTGGGTAATATTTTTTTATAAATAATGACTACTAATTGCATGTGCCTTAACATGCTTGTATTTGTAATCCTTGAAAATAATTAAGTAATAACTTATTTCATGGCAACCGTTTACATGACAAGATTGTATGGTTTCATCATTTTTAAATTGAGCATGACATAGATGTAGGGGAAATAGAAAAACAGTTCCAATGATTTTCTCTGCTAACTGATTGTTGTGACCCATGGATGGTGTTAAACAGATGTTAATTTATAACATTTTATATTCAGCTGAAAGTAAGTTTGATTTTTTAACATGCATACTCTTTTAAATCTCACAGTCGTTGGCATGGCAATGGAAAGTTACTGTTACCTCAACATTTGTAACTTTTTTTGCCCTCTTTCTTTTTCCCAGGATTCATGGATTAGGGTTAATTTAGTATAAAATTTAACAAAAAAGCTTTTTGTGTTAAAAAAACTATTATTATTTTTTATCTTTGGTCAATGTTCAGGCAAGCATCAATAGGTTTTTTTTCTATGTTCTCATGGAGATTTATTTATCTACTCTCATCGTCTTAAAAATGAGAAGTCTGGCATACAAAATCAAATTAAAATACCATAAATACCTTGTTCATCCTTTTGCTTGAGCCATCATTTGTTTTATATTGGAGGTGGAAACCTTTCATGCAATGGAATGCTTAATGCAATTCATCAGAGGTTTTTCCAGGATCTAGATGCATTGTATTCTGGCTATATCACATTAATTCCTAGCAATTGAAATAATGATGAAACTGTGATGGGTAACTTTATTCTTTTTTATGGACAGAAATATGTACATTTATGAGATGAAAAAAGATTTTCCCAAACCCTGTGAATCAGCAATGAGTGGGAGGAATTTTGGAGGAGTGGGAGGATAGCTTTTTGTTATTTGGATTGGGAATATTTAATTTAAAATTTAAAGCATGCACTCATAGGGTCACTATTTCACCTCACTGCTTGATCAAAGTATGGGTACCAGCATTTCTCCACAGTCAAATCTTAAGGTTCTGTATATTACGACCATTATGATTTACCCTTGAAGGTGTTTTGTGTGATGGTGAATGTTTCATGTGGCTGCTCTTTGTTTACAGAAGTTGTTTCCAAATGAAGAGGAGTGATTCTTTCTTGCCCATTCTGAAACAACGGTTGCTTCATTCCAATTATAAAAATAATACCTTAGTATAAGCACATGAACCATTCTCCACCTGTGCCCCCATTACTTTTCCATGCTGTAGAGTTTTTTTTAAATTATTATTTGAAATTTTTTGTTTGATGAAAGTTGAAAGAAATATGCATTTGAAGATGATGTGATAAATATTTTCCAATGTTTGTAAGAATAATTAATCGATAATTTTCCCACGACAGTATTCATCTCTCTTGTCTTCAAAGAAATCTTCTAACTAACACTATCCTCATACTTTTCCAGTGATGGGTTCTTATTATAAGTGATATTTAATCTTAATACCATTAACTGGATATCCAAATATTTGGTTGTTTCCTCTCAGCATCTTGACATCGTCATAAGTCATTCCACATGCATCAATTTTCATATCACCAAAATATTTCTCCATCTTCCTCAAAGTCATTTTCACTCTCTTTCCACCTGCCATCCATCACTGCTAGCCTTTTATCTGAACGTTTACTGTCTCAAATATCCCTTAGCAAATCTTGATGGTGATATCTCCTAATTATTCAAGTGCATGACCCACAATTTAATTGTGATTCCTGTATAAGTGACCCGGAGGCACCAGAAGGATGGCTGGAGAAACTGTGGCCCATGAGAGGGAGACAGCTTGGCAAGTAGTTCCTGAAAACTGAGCTGCTGCAGATTGTAATCTTTATCTCAATGCCTCCCCTAAGCCTTCACTAAACTTTTCTCTCCTGTTTTACAATTTTATTTAATTGAATAATACTTCAAGGACTTCGCAACTTCAGTAAGCATGTCACCATGCGTAGTGTGCACTGTGAAAGAATGTGATGCTTAAAGAAAAAAGAGTACCAAACATTTTGATTAAGGCACTTTTTTTATGTTTTTCAAGACTGCATGACCAAGTGACGCTCTTTTTCTTTGCATTTGTAGATGCATTTATTTTCGTCCCTGCTTCTTATACAATTTTGCTTCTTTACCCAAACCAGCCGAGACCACCGTTCCAAGCCCGGTCCCCCTGCTCCTGCCACCAACAATAGTAGCATACCGTACAAGCCAGTCCCGCCCCCTAAGCCGAAGAACTATAGGCCCCCGCAGCAGCCTCAAAGCCACGAGAATGCTTTCTGGGGTGGCGGAGGAGGCGGCCACCTACCTCACCCGCCCCCCCCTCCTCCCCCCTCCCACTCTCGCTCCTACTCGGCTCACATCCCCAACGGGGGGAGTTCTCGGGACGGCGGTAGCGAGGACTTGGACTCCGGCATCACCCCAGGGGGCAGTCTGGAGAGGAACCACGTGACCCCCGGGGGAGAACCCCCCTATCCGCAACCGCCCTATGGTGGGGGGACAGGGGCGCACTCCCACCTGCACATGCAGCAGCAGAGGTCTTCGCCGATGGCAAAACCTCCGAGGTAAACACTACAGTCCCCCCTGTCGTCCCAGTCAAGGTGATGGTTTTGGTGATTGCCAGTGCATTCCAAACCTTAAAACATTTTCATCCTTTTTTCACTCATTCATTTTTGTTGGGCCCAATATATTACAGCTCAATTGATATTTTAATGCAGTTTAGCAATTTAAGAAATTTTTTTGTGCAGCATGTAAAAAAAAACTGGTTATTCATACATTCCGTCCTAAAAGTTAAAAAATAAATTATATTAATACAATGAGACCATTTAGATGATATTTTTGATTTTTATGCGATGTTGTTTTTTTTAGTCGCAAGTTTTTAAAATATTAAATATTCAGTGTGCATAGTTTCCTTTGAGGGTATCCTCAACATAGACAATCTATTAAGTCAATACATACAATTTTTTTCCATGGATTTTGTGCTAAAGAGTCCTTCATTTTTTTTCTGCTTGTAAAAATTGGAAAATGAATTTATAATAATTGTTTTCATCAATTAAATGAAGTGAAACCTTGATTTCACACTCCCCAAATGGGAGCTTAAAATCTAGGTGTGTGTGTTTTTGTAACAATATTACTGCAAATCACGTACTTGTTTGTGTAATATCACTAATATTTTGAGTGATTTTTTTTTCATTTTCCCTGTAACCTAGGGGACAGTTTTACTACAATGTGCCACCTCCAAGAGAGTATCCTCCACCACATCCCAGTCATCACCACCACCACCATCACCATAGCAATGGAGGAGGCCCGGGGGTGGCTGATAGCCGTGAACTAAGTGGCCTTGATCTTACCAATCGCGAACAGAGAGGAAGTGCCTTTGAACTGTACAAGAAGCCAAATGATCCTCGTCTCCTTTTTGTGGAGCATGGAGCTATGAGGTGATAAACCAAGCCAAAGCCACATGCTGTGAAATTTTTGTTGCCATTCGTTAAATTCCTTCTTTTTTATGCACTAATTAATGGTTGTGCCAATAGCAAATATTAGAGATTAATCTTTTGATTGAGAACCAAACCAAGGTTACAGGTTCAAGTTAACTCTTTTAAGTCTTGAGCATAGAGTGAAATATTAAAATGGTACCAGTTTTCAGTTGTCTTTTATTTTAGAATTCAAGCTGTTTTTATTGATCATTTTTATTGTGTACTTAAACTTCAGGAAATCAAAAAAATTCTATTTTTCTCAGTAAGTATAAGGTGTTGCATATAATTTTTTCATTGAACAGAATCAACGTATTTTGTTGGGAATGACATTTGAGTCATATGATTGAACATCATGTGGTAGATTCATAATGTTCAATACCCAGCAGAGAAGGGAAACAAATTCTTATTGCATTTGTATTGTTTCACCTACATTACATGTCTCTGGGAAAGAAGGAATTTTTCTTACCATGAGCATTCTTCTATATGGATTTTCCTCTGATATCCAATAGGTTTCTTAATGCCAGTTATTTGATATCCCTGCTCTCTGTAGTAAGTAAAATTATAGAGGGTAAAATTATTTGAACTCTTATACAACTGGCAGTTACATCTTGATTGTGAATCGGTCCATTCTGCCAAATTATGGATACAGGACAAAATATAGGAGCAGCCAAGGAGTTTGTGAGTTATTCAACATTGGATTCACAGACCAGTGAAATGATTTTCTAAAAAAAGCTCTGGTACATCACCACATTTTGTATACACAATGGATAAGATATAGGGAAATGCCTTGAAGATCATATCTGTAAGGGAACTCAGTGAAACCAAAGAATTTTCCCCAGCCTGAATGAAAAATTAAATTGAGAAAAATTTAAATATGTATTTTGTCTCCTGTTACCAGGATAAGAAAGGTGTAAGCTTAGAAACCACAGTGGAAGAAGGGTCCATGGTCTGTGTAGTGGTATGTGAATGTTTTGCTCAGATGGAAAGTGTGGGCAAAGATTAGAATGAGCTAAATCCATTGAATAAGGTGGGATTCTTTGTTGAGTTCAGGTGAAGTCCAGAGTCTTACGGATGTGGAGTGGAGGATTTGGAGCTAATAAATTTTAATTTTTCTGTCTATTTCTTCACATCTCTATAGACGTGGTATTGAATACTTTGTTCGCAAGGTGGTGACTAGATTTGACAGAATTTACTCCGATTCTTCAATATAATGTGCCAAAGTGCTTTTTGGACCAGATGTTGGGATTAAAAGTCCAACGCTACATTTTAAAAATGGAATAAAATTTCACAGATAGCTATCATAAATAATAAATATTGTCAAGACCCCTTAATTCCACCTCTACTAAGACGTTCTTTCTTCAAAGCCTTCAAATCTGCTGGGTCACCCGATCTTCTCCTTTGAAAAATCATGTAAAAATACTTCAAATATCATAAATATATTTCATGAAAACCCTTATTCAGAGTCTATTATTATGATGAGCGAAGAAATTGTGAGAGGGTTAAATGAGTGCTCTTCATATGCTTTCAAATCAGATGATTATACAGTAATAACAAATGAACTTAATTCTTTCTCTACAGATTTCTCCCTGTGGTACTTGTTCTTTTTAGCCTACCTTCTGTAATTGTACTGAATAAAATATTTTGATGTTATGGTGCAAAACAGTTGTGGATTACTTTGATCATTCAGCTATCAATTATCTTATTTAGGTAACACCTGAAAGTAATTATTGAATATCAATGCATTAAGAAGTGATGTTAACAGTAATTCCTTGCAGGGGTAGTCCATGAATTATATCTTCGGTGTTAATAGTGAGTTGTCTTAACTATGAGATAAAGTTTGGAAACAGTTGGGAGTACTGTGATATGATCCACAGCAAATTTAATGAATTTCATTTCGCATGGTGAGTTAGCTCCAGCTTATGTGCATACGTCCATCTTAACCATTAATCAAAGTTACAATGGAAGTAAGCACAACAATGCCATTGAGTGATAGGAAATACTGTAGGCAGAGATAATATTTTGCTGAACCATATTTTATCTAGCTGTAATCAAAGGTGGAACTATTAATAAAGCAGACTGTAAAGCACTACAGGAGGCAGCAGTACTTCCCCCCCTGGTTTGTTTGTGCTTTCAAATTTGTGGTGTGGACAAAAAAAATTGCTTTCAAGTAATTATTTTATTTATTATTAGAATGAATAATGAAATTTTTTATGTTTATTTTGGGTTCTCCAAAATCATGTCACTTTGTCATGCAGAAAAATGTCCTGTGACCTCTTGTTTCACAGCTATTGATAATATGCTACTGCAGTCTTGCAAGCATATTTTAGATTAAGAATGCAAGCATTTTTGAAAAGTTAAAGTTTTCAACATGTGCACCTTAATGAAAAAAAATAACTTGCAAGAATAGTATTTTAAACACTTCATGAATTTATCTTGTCACATCATTTTTTGTCTTTTATCATTTAACTATAGTTTCTGATTTATTCAAGTTAATCCATCCACTTGATTGTCTGAACCTCGACATTGTGGTAATATGTACTAATGTACATATATATATGCTTAGTTGTTTTCAAATATTTTTTATTGAAATTTTCAGTTGGAATTTTTTAAATTTTGTAACCCCAGAAGGATGATGTAGAAACCTTTTCATAAATGTCTGACCTCAGCTTTGCCCTCATCCTAATGTGATTACTATAATATTGAAACTTATAGTAAGTCCAACATAATTGATTCCAATCTTGGAAAAATTAACACTGCCATATTTCATCAGTAAATGAATCTAATATAGTTGGAATGTGTCACTTTTATTGCCATAGTGGGGATAATATGTTGATTATTAATTCACATGATGAATAATAGCTAGATAAATATGTATCCAAAAAGAAGCTATGGTTGATTTGAAGTTTTTCAAGTTAATATGTTTTTAACTTGCACTGAACTGTGCAGTGTGAAGACTGTAAATTGTTACCTTCATTTATCCATATTAGGATATAATGATACATCACCATGCGATGAAACTTTCTAGATGGTGCTCTTATAATATATATTCTTCTTTCTTTGTTGCACTGTATTTTGGATGATGGAAGTATTTGGAGTTTGGCAATTCACACCATTACCCTGTGCTCTTTAATTTGGTTCAGTGGGGCTTCTATGGATTGCTTCTTCAAACTATGGAAACTAATTGTTCTCTATTTCTTTAAGGAACACTAAATATGTGTTGGCATAATGTGTATAGTACCATGATTTCATTCTAAGAAAACTTTATCTAAAGAGGCTGGTCAGCATGGGACATCAAATGGGACAAAATATATGCATTGCTTCAGAAAAAAATGCATAACAATTAACTCACTCTACAAAAGCACACATTGTATAGTTATTACAATATAATATTTTTCAAAACTCTCATTATGCTTACAAAGCTCCTAATTTGAGAAATGCTTAATTTGATATGCTTCTCCTCCATTCGTATGTGTACTGCTGTTGTTTAATAGAATAATTTGCTCTTGGGAAAATTCATTATTTTTACTTATAAACCTCAATTAAATGCCTTTATGTAAATACAAGTTAATGAAAATATTGTACATATCATAAATGTAACATATTGAATACTGATAATGTTTACTCAAACTTTAACATCCATTATTTCTTAATTTCTGCATGCTCTGAGGTATTGGTTTCTAAGTTTTCCTTATTATTGTTTAATGTAAGCCATAAAACAGTGACATTACTTGATTTAAAAAAAATACTTGTAATTGTAACTTGTGAACATTACTTAATTTTAAATCTCTTAGAAGTTTTTATTTCTTTGCATTAATATTCCCACTATATAATACTATTACTTATGTGCTCAAATTAGCGAGAATTTTTCAGCAACTTGTATGAAATAGTTAACCATAACACCCTGTAGTTATGAAAATATCCCATAGTGTTTTTGATTTTATCATCTACAATAATAATTTTGACAAAAATTTCAATCCATAAGATAAAACCATCTAACCCTCAGATATGGATTTAAGATTGCATAAAGGAACTCCAAATTTAAGTGATGCATTTCAATGTGAGTTGTTTTTGTACTATTTAGCTGTCATATTTTGCTATCTCTTAGTTTCTGGTCTTGTCTTAAGGTCTTGTCATAAGCAATCTTTTATTACTAGCTTTAGTTATGTAACTATGTGCAGAAATGGTTGGAAATTCCTAAGTCATTGGGTAGATCCAAAGGGAGAGATAAAGAATACAAAATGAAACATTACATACATTGAGGGCCTGAATCTGGGCATGTAAAGGCATATAGTTGGGGTTGGTGTCTCATTCCCTGATGTCCCAGAATAGGGAAGTTTAAAACTAACCATTTTGAGCACTTGTCTTCCAACACTCTTTGCTATAAATTTTTTATTGTACGTGTATAGAATAAATGAAATAATATTTTCTTAAGTTTTAATGGTGTTCATCTGATATCAATACAAAATTAAAACATGCATCAAAATTCATGTTTTAGAAAAATGTGATTAAAATGGTGAGAAATAAGGATGTATTTCTAGGCAAGTCTTTCTGTAAAACAGTTTACCAATCGATACTGGAATTATTATGCACTTTTGCAGTGATTAATTTAGTTGTGTTCATAGAAGTCAGACTCCTGGAGATATTTTTAGCCTTGCCTAGTATCAAGGTGGACAAGTATGTTGAAAATTGTCACTTTTTTGTGGACATAACTATTAATCTGTTTTTGGGGCTTCACTCCATTATTGGATTTTACATAAAAGTATGTAGAATTCGTTGGGAAGCAAAGTTATGCACAGTCAAATGATAAGTAAAAGCATAAAAATTAGGTTTAGGAGGCCCTTCTCATAAAATTTTTATGATAAATGATTGGCACTCTGAAGGAAACAACAATTTAGTTACCTGCTTTTCCCTTCGGTATAGTTTCCATCTATGATTTTCCATTTAGTATGTTAAGTATAACAATATATTCCCACATTTATAGGACTGTGGTGAATAATATTAAATAAATGATACCATGACTTTTAATCAAAATCAAGTGTCCCATCAAAATAATGGATATTTTTGCTGATCATAAATTTAACACACAGAAATGTTTCACAGTGAAAAGGGAGACCAGCAGCTTGAAGGAAACACTTTAGTGAATATTATTTCAAATTTTCAAACGTACTTAAGCTTTGTTTACATAAATTCCAGCCAATCTTCTATGCCTTCTAGCATTTGGCAGCATTTTGAAAATATTTCCATAATCTTAGACTCTTGAGGGCTATTAAAAAACTGGAAACAAATAAAAACCTTAAATACAATATGCTACCTAATTGGCCAATATAGATTGTTTTTTGAAACTATGAGATTTTATTACAACTAAGCTATTATCATAATTGCTGGATGTTCTTTTATTTATTTTTAATTAATTAAATTTTATAATTTTGTTTATTTATTTTCTAAACACATTTTCGAAGACAGTTTTTCGTAGAGTAAGTGATAGAGTATCAGAAACCCAAACTGAATTGAGGACAAGGCAATTTAAAGCCAAATAATTGTAAACTTTAGCCAGCAGTCATTTTTCAACATATTCAAGTAACAAATAGGATCACATTGGAGTTTCTCGATGCAATTTCTTTAAGGAACACTCAATTGGAAACGATTGAATGTATATTTATATTTTTAAAGTCATTCTGCTAGTCTTCATGCCCTAATTTCCATTTACCTATCTGCCTGCTTCCTTCCATTCCCTCCAGAGGGCAGGCTTGCGATTGGGGAACTGAGTACGAACTCCAAGGATTGGAAGAGGAAGGTCGAGGGAAGTCTGGCGGTGGGGCCAATAGCATTGGAAACAGGGACTTATCCCCTTCTCGTGGCTTTAGCGGTGGCGGTGTGAATGGTTTGAATGGTCACTGTACAGAGGGGAGTAGTGGGGAGGTTCTAGCATCCGTGGAGGGCATATTCGGGAGCAAAGGGGGTCGGTTGGACTGCGGGAATAACCTGGGGGTGTCCCTGGTGATTCCACCAGGGGCCCTCGAGGAAGGGTCCTCTCAGAGGATTTACTTGAGGGTGTCCCGTGGTGGTGGTGGGGGTGCAAGTTCGGTTGGGCAGGGTGGGGAAGGGAACAAGGGCAATGGAAACGTTCTGCCTCCGCTTGACACAGATAAAGGTAAGGCCATATCCAAAGGCTCGAGGGAGTTGGAAGGGTTTTTTTTTTTAGTATTCTGAACAGGTTGCATGGGAGTTGAGTGAATGCTTGGATCTTGTATGAAATCATGGATTTCATGTGATTGTGTGCAGTATGGTGGTAGCGTACTACGCATCGAATATCAAACCAATCAAATATCCTGCTGAATTAACTATCAGAGTGGAATTTTTCATTTCTAACATGCATGAATCTAATATCAATATCTTTAAAGGGGATTTGAAAATCATGTCCTTTTAAAGTTTCTAGGTAGGGGAAAGTGAGCTAATATTTAGATATTAGCCTTCAAAAACATTGCCATCAGCCTTCTATTATGTTGTCTCCATTTCCTGCTTAGCTATTTTAATTTTCATATGCTTTACAAATTACTTATCGACAGTACTTTTTTTTCGATTGATAATTTGCCTGTATGGAACTATTCATCAATGGAAACTTCAAATCAAATATAATTTGTAAGTTTTATCAATTTTTTATTTTAATTTGGTAACTTTGGAAAAACGTTTTTGCAAAAACAGCTATTGTTGGAAGAGATATAAATACTTTTTTCTCATTGGAACCATGGTTACCAACCTTCCCTGGAACTTGTGGTCCTTCTACTCACAAAATATATTCTTGTGCTATCTTAAAGATGATTTCAACAGTTATCATTAGCGTACACATAAAATACACAAATGGAACATGAGATGTGAACGAGGTTGAACCTTAGTTTAAAAGTAATATTCTGAGAATGGTTGACTATTTTTTTTACACCAAAATTAACTACCACAGTCTCATTGTTTTTTTTACTGAAACTTTTCAGAAAACACATTGAATGATTAAAGAGGGCCGCCACTAAAGGTTAAAATAAAACTTGAAAAATAAATGCATGTAGCATGAAATAATATTTTTAATTTAAGGACCAAGAGTATTCCCATGCACAAAGATGCAACAAAAATTATAGCAATAGGAGCAAACTCAGTTCTGTACAGTACATCCAGTAGAATGCATTGACATGGCCCATAGTTCAGTCCAGCCCTATTAAAAATATCATGGATTGTCTGTCTTCGGTCCTCAAGGATCACTTCATGCACTTTCATGATTTTTTCTGGAGTTGTGTAGGGTGACAATCAAACCGAATGTTAGTCATCCTCCACAGATTCCTGGCCATCTTTGAAATGCT
The DNA here is from genome assembly GCA_002093875.1 of Calopteryx splendens. Lineage (NCBI taxonomy): Eukaryota > Metazoa > Arthropoda > Insecta > Odonata > Calopterygidae > Calopteryx > Calopteryx splendens. Next base: position 111,972 of record LYUA01000519.1, on the reverse strand, counting down.
TAAACCGCTCAAATGTGTTCTTGCTTGGCTTAAGAGCTTGCCCACCAAAAGCCTCTCCTTTTAACATTTGGTGGGTTTCAGCAGCAGTTTTCTTGACCTGGAAACAAAACTTAATGCAGATAAACTTAACTTCTTAATGTCAGGCAATTCAGAGTTCGCAGACAGAGAAGAACACAGTATAACTAAAATGTGTCTGTGTAAGGAGTGATTTTAGATTCTATTTCCATGCAGAAATCATAAATTAAATTGTATTTTCATTTGAAAATGTAGGTTTTTATATTTGGCCTTCCTTTCCTTTTTCTGTCTTTTGAAATGGTTTTTGTCTCTACAATTTTAGGTGCATAATCCTATTCTACTCTGTCATCCTGGTAAGAATTGGAAGTGGCTGCCTATGAACAAACGAGTGAAATTAATAATATTTACACCATAATTACTACATTTTAAATCTTCAGTATTGATGACTGGATAAAAGAAACATACATACATTTTTATATACACATTTAATACATCCTGAGGAAAATCAAATTAGTGATACACCCCGGATGGATTTGAATTTCCATGTAGTTTTAGTTAACTTTAAGTGCACTCCGCAACCACTAAAAATTTTCCTTCAACTTTGAAAAAAATCTAGGGTTGTTTTTGCTTGGATGGCCATAGAATGGGACCTATATTCATAAAAGTTGGGAATAAGGATCACCCTACTATGAAACCTGAGCCTAATTGACCATGACTTTTCTCTTGGACACATGAATTTGTTTTCACTTGTATCTCATGGGCAATACTTTTGGAACTATTATTATAAAATCTTTTGTAATTGCATGTATGTGGGTGAAATGCATGCCTAATTTCTTGAACGATCTGCCCATAAAAATTTGTGCAGCACTAGATCATTTATCCTAAATTTTGAGGACCAGATCCACTTTGAATAAATGATATTTCTGGTATCCGATATCATATTAAAAAAGCTCTGCAGCAAACAAAAAAAATGTTCTTCAGGTTTAGGAGTTTGAGAACATTATTTTTAGCATCTATATAGTATTGAAAACCCTGATGTAATACATTTGGGAATGTAGAGAGTAGATTTCAGTGGGCAGTATATTAATTAGCTTCAAAATGTTTGTCTTCTGGAAAAAGTATATTTTTTTGTAAATATCCCATGCAATGAGTGTAAAAAAAAATCCACTCCTAATGCTCCAATGCAATGTGGGTATCTATTGATGGGCAAGACTCAACCATGGATATGAACCTTGACACCAATGAGAAGTCAATTCATGCCACAGCAGAGTGTGGGGAGCAGTTTTCAAATCTTGTTACACAGGTTGCACACCTTGAAGCTGGACTACCATGTTTGTGAGCACAACCAAAAGTGCACTTTTCGGCCCAAAATACTGGCTTGTGTCCTTGGGTTAGTATAAATCTAACAGGCAAGAGAAACAAAATGCTCAAGTTCAAAGTTTTATTGTAGAAGTTATATACTAGTTTACAATGAAAGTGAGTTCATAAAAGTTGGTTAAAAAATAAATGGACAGTTATATAAATATAAATGTTTGGAAAGCAATTCAGTGAAATGTAATAGTTGGTGACAAAGGTTGCCAACAGCTTAGGTGCAGAGCAAAATCATTTAATTTGCATGTATGGAGAATATTTGTTCCAGAAAAAGTCATCTTAATTTGTGACTATAAACATGTCTTAATGAAGTTTTTAATCAGCCTGAAGAAACAAATAATTTCTCAACTTTAACTTGAATAAAGGTGTATATATATGAAAAAATCATTCGCCTGAACCGGGACTCGAACCCGGATC
>LYUA01000519.1:96977-110054 GCA_002093875.1 Calopteryx splendens | reverse complement strand
TATACACTATAGTGGGTAACTCCGATTTATAAGTTACTATCGCGGCATTTTCCTTTGAATAGAGGTGGTAATTCCTGGAGGCATTCACAAGCCAGCCAATCACTCGACTGCCTAGGGGTTTTGAACACTTTTCATTATGGTATTGGAGTTGCTGTTATGCAGGATTTTGGATGTCTACAGGCATACAAACCACATCATTTTGTGGTCACTTGAGCTTTACGTGTATCTGTTCAGGAACTCTTAGGACTCAGTAAGGAATATGACAAATAGATGTTGAAATTGGGGTCTGGTTGATTCAAGGTTGATGGCTAGCATGAAGTAGCTGAGTAAAGTTGGGCATTGGATATCATCATCAACTCTTCACATCTCTAGTCTCGGTGTACAAAGGATATTTCTGACTGAGTTTATTTTGCATGTTAAAAATCAGGCTATGCTTCGAAGTGTTGTTTTGGACATTTGTGAGATCTTCGGATATAGTTCTGTGATTTTATGAGTATGAGCCAGGGAGTAGAATGTATCAAAAAGTTATCCCTTAATTTTTCTTGCAGAGATCAATTTAGGTTTGCTTGGTGCACTTTCACTACTTTTTCATTTGCACAATCAGTCTTTGAAAGTGTCATATATTACATCCAGACTATCTTTTATTTTTTAACCCTCTAAATGAAGATTTTTTTACAAGTGAGAAAAGTGAAATTATAGCCTCAACTATTTATTATTATCTCCATCACAAAATATCAAATAAAACTGCAAGAAAAAGTACATATAGTGAATGATCACTTGTTCTGCTTATATTATATTGACAATGTTTTCTGATAAGCTTGTAGAGGATCAAAATAAGGAATCTACTTCAACGATAATGTTCATTAGATGCAGTTATTAATTTTAATTCATTTGAGGGTTTTGTACAGGCTGAACAGATGTTAACATGGTACTCAGATCCATATCATTATCATAGCTGACCATCAATCCTAAGATTGTTTTGATGCTACTTTCCAAATATTTCTTCACTTTGGTGTCTCTCATTACTTGTTCCTTATAGGCCACCTTTTTAATAGGAACAGACATGTAGTGCAAGGTGAGAGACACCAAAAAACTGTTCCAGTGTAGAGCTGAGGTTCGTCTCCTTCATCACCATTTTTAATAATCATCAAGGAGGTGCAATTGACACGGTTAATGAATGTTTCTCCCAGTTGAGTGTCTCATGATTGTAGACTATAAATCTAATGATGGAATGAAATGGTTGAAAATTCATAGTCCTTGTACTTAATGTTTGTGTAGGAGTATGTGAATGTTCAAATGCTTTAGAATTTTGCCTTTTACTACATGTAGCCTTTTATTTATCAAGTAATGAAGTTTATAAATTCTTTTTCTGCCTTAAATTGCATTTTGAATGTATATTATTTTCAGAGTTTCTATATTTATAAATAGTAGTTTGGTTTTGTTAAATGCTTACCTTGATTGACCTAACTAAATTTAAAATTCATTACCTACTAATTTCCTTAAAATTTTTAGCATGTAGGTTCACCTTGGTATGTATGTACCTAGTTCTTATCTTAAATGTATTCAGATATATAGGTAGGTACCAGTCAAGATTCACATTGTTGCTTGTGGTACATATATACTCTACATAATCCCAGATGCTACTCTTATTATTTGGCATCATTTTTATAGCTTAAAACATACACATGTATGTTGTATTGTGCTTTCATAGAAAATCCTGATTTTTTCTAATTTTTATGAGATTTCATAAACGTAGCTTATTTGATTTTTCTGGTGAGATTTAATTCACTGCATTAGGTTTTTAAAGTTGCATGTACCTTGTAGATGCCACACCTTTCCTTTTACTAAATATGTCTCCTCTATATTCTGGTATTGAAGAAGTAGAATGCCATGAAATAATTGTATTTTTTTGTTTCCTTAACATTTTTGAATTAAATCTTTATAGCAATTTAAATTTATTTTGTTTTGTAATGTGACCGTATGTCAACACAGAACAACTGGCCTTCATGTTCAGTAAAAATTCCTTAACTAAATGGGTGTAACATATATCTTGTATGACATAATAATGCTATAACATCATAAGGGAAGTAGTGGCAGTTAAGCCAGGAAGAGGAAGGAAGTGTTTTCATGACCTTCCATGTACTATCTGGTGAAAATTATATTTTTAATTTAGTAAATTAGAGGAAAGCCAGAGGTAGTAGATCAGAATGATGGAAAAATGATTATTAAGATGTATTCCTGTTCAGCTCATAATATTAAAAACTACAGGTTGTAGTTTTTTTTAAATCTGGCAGTGAAATTGATGTTTCATCAACATGTTTTTGCATTTAATTATTAAGACTTATACAAAATTGAGTTTGATTCCAGTGGGTCAATCTAACCGAATGTTCATGGGATACCAGAGTTCACCTGGGAGTTATCATTAATTCTTAATCTTATTTATAGACTAATTCCCTACCCCAAAGAGAATCTTGTACTCTGTGAAAAGGATATATTTATGGGAAATCTCCATTACTGAGACTGATGGTGTGTGTAAACATTCTCCATTTCACCCGCCAAACTTACCAAATGCTTGTGAGAACACCCTTGAAAAGTATAAAATATGCAATTGCACAATTTTTATTCTAAATTTGTCGTTAATGGATATATATTCAAGCTGTTGTGAAAGAATTCATCTTCAGCCAATATGCATGCTGTGCGTTCTCTTTGCTCCCAAGGTCAGAGAGGTAAAGAGTGCTTCCAATGGTCATAGATAGGAAATACAGATAAACTTGTGGGGGCTCTCCTTGCACTGTCTTTTCCATTTATTGTGGTCATTTTGTAACTGTCATGCCGTGTAAACCATGAAGCAAATAAATGACTGAACTTCTCTCTTCATTTCAAGGTGAGACTATACTGAGCCCTTTGGTTTTCTGTGGGCCACAAGGTCTTCGTTTCCAGCAGCCGGTAGAACTTATTTTGCCACACTCTCCTGCCAATGCCGTAGGGATGGTCACGGCAGCCTCCTCGCCCCGTTCATCTCCTTCCCTCCTCCATCTCTCCCTCAGGGCCAGCCAAACCAAGTCAGGCAAGCCCATGGCATGGAAAAATGTTGACTTGGGCGAAAGGCTCCTGTTGGCTGGAGAGAATGGAATTGTATCCCGAGGGAGTGGGAAGGTGTCAGTTCTTGTTGATCACTTCTAAGCAGATGGATCAGGAAACGTGCCTGGGGAAGTTAATTCAACTTGGGGAGATTAGGGGAAAATTTGAAGTGTGATTGTGGAATATTTTCCTGCAATGGAATGCCTGAATATATTTTATTGTTGACAAAATATTTTATATTGTTTATGTGAAAGTGAGCCAGCTTAAATTTTGATAGTGGTGCTATGGATTTCGATATGCATCATGTGTGGGCATCACACAGACAATCACGTGCAGAGTGACAAGATGCCCCACCTATTAAAAATTTTGTTTTGTAAAGGCCACTTGCCTTATTCTTCACCGCAGACAGAAGTTGTTTTATTGATCCTATGCCATTGAAAATTTGTTTGTGATTTTATAGATATAGAAAAGTACTTTTTGTTGAGTCTACATCTTTAAGAGAACTTTATTTTTAAAATGTGTTTCACTCTACAGCTATTTAAAATCTAAATCATGATGAGCAACTTATGCATCAGCATGTTTCACTTTCACATGAAATGCTACCTGTCTGCGTTAAGAAACTGTGCAGCCATAAGCTATTCATTCTAAATTCCTTCATAATAATACCATTGACAAGGTTTATAAGTACTGTTTAAACAATAGTATCAAATATGATTTGCATTCTCCATGCAGATTTTAAATGTAAATCATATTTGATAGCCAATTGATTTTGCTGTCGACCACAACACTAGGTATTCCATCAATGCCAGATTGAAAACTTTAATTATCTTCTTTTGGCAGTGACAAGCTTGGTCAGTTTTTTTTATTTTAAACTATGTATCCAAATTACTTGAATTATTTCTTTATGAATTTAATATTGTTAAATTTTATTAAACTATTGGAATGTTTTTCAGTTCCACTTTATAACAGATACAGGGTCCATCAACAAAATAGCTTATAGGTCAAGCATTTTTCTTCCACTGTGAGCAGCAATAAATTTTCCTGTTGTGGATCAGTTTGTGATTGATGCATAGGCAGGGTCAAAATTACAGAGGATACTGCTTTTGGACTAAAGACTGAAATTTAGACTTAAAGAGTTCCAAGAGTGTGCTGTTAAAGAGGTTCCAGAAATTTTTGTGAAAGAAAAATGCTTCAGTAAGTACATATTTATTTTGCTAGTTCCTGTAATAGCTGTTGTATAGCATAAGGAGGCTCAATATGAAATTTATAAAGAGATAGAACAAGGCACATTAACTCATTTTGAGTTACAGTAACAATCACAATGTTTAACTCTGTATTTAAACTTATTTCCTTCCCAACACTTGGGATGCAAGAGACCATTGACTTTCTAAGAGAAACAAATTATTAGCATACCCTGAGTGTTCAGTAGTATTAATTTAATTATAAACCACTCTGATCTCATGGTTTTTAATGTATATATAATGCTGAATATTATTTCTGCTGAGGCAAGACCATAGAAAGGTATATGTGAGGTGAAAGGCTCTTGTGTGTTAATACCTATATGAACTATGTCACTATCAACAATGTACAATATTTTATAAATATTTGTTGATATTTAGCTATGTATTTTTGTACAATAAAGAAAATATTATGGTGCCTTAAATGAACATCAAACTCGTTATTTCCCAGAGTTACTTCAAAAACTGACCATGATTTTACTTCTAAGAAATAAAACTTACATATATTGATTAAAAAGAGAAAATTGATTGGTTTTCGACTAAGTTTAATTAGTCGCTTTACGTCTAAATTTGGAACCACAAAATTTCTCATTAGTACAGCTAAAAGGGTGCGAAAGCCCTTCTAAATACAGAAAACACTGCAGTTTAATACATATTGTTCGTGCTGACAATTTAGTGTACTTGTTAGTTTAACGTAACCATAACAGAAATAAAACAAATGGTTTGAGATTATATAAACCAAGTGCCTGGTAAGGATATTCTAAAAAATGAGCAAATCCATTTCAGGGTACACCAGAGGCACATTTCAGCAACGTCTTCTGGTATATGCGCACGTATACGAAGATCTTGATGGAGATGTCAACGAGCGATGCCTTAGGAAGAATTTATATACCCCAACTTGTTTAAGTAATTTTATATAGAGAAAAAGAGGAAACTAGACATTTAAAAAATTATTATCGCTGCAACAAGCTCTATAAATCATTATTACAGTTCCTACTTTAACGCTAATTAGACTTGCGCTTGCAACACGGTTGGAATTTGGAGGAATGCGGTCATCGGGTTCGAGACTGTATTAAAAAATGGCGGAAGGATAATGGTGTAGTGGCAGAGTTGTCACGTCGCACAGGACTCGTGCACGAACATCACGGCGAATGACTGGGGTGATTGAGAGAAACTGAAGATGGAGTAATATTATACATCTAATACTTTAGCCGTAGATGACTTGGCATATGCATTTTCGTGTTGTTCAAATATTGGTGACGCATGTGTAGTGTTGTGCTGAATGAATTTCAAACTGGAGTGAGCTAGTGTGATTGCTTGAAAGTGTATGGCTGCCCTGTTCGCCAGGTCATGTGCTCAGGTAAGTGTTTTCATTCCGTTCATAGCCTTAAATATACTATTTTCACCTCTGCTATTGTAATAAATGTCGCTTATGAGCTGACTGGTGCCTTTGGAGGCCAACGTTAGGGTTGTGAAAGGTGACACTGCAATTTTTTTGTTTCCAAGCAAATTAAATTTGTTTTGAAATGCGAAGGATGTTGTGATTCCAATTTATTGAATTATTGCTGTGACAAATTCCACCCTGTTCCACATCAATGCACCTTTCGCGTGTGTGTGGTGATAACGGGGTTGATTCCACTGGGATGTGTTGGAATTCGGTATGTGCGCATGTAAGATTTTTAAGGAGACGGCTGCATGCTTTGAGTCGTGGATTCTGCTACATTTCGAATCACCAGTTAAAATAAGTGCAGGGCGCAAATGGTGGTTAGGTCAGGTTAGTTATGTTTGGCAGCGGCGGTTTTCCACGTCCGAAAAGGCGCGATCCGTGAGACATTCCTCAGTGCCTCTCCCCTCCCGGACCCTCCCCGCCCTCTTGCGCTCTTCTTGCCCGCATGTCACGGGCCGCTGGGAGATGGGAAAGGATGCGGGGGGGGAGGGCGAGGGAGGAGAGGGGAGCGGATTATTATTGAGACGAATGAGAGGGTATGCGGAGGGAGGGGAAAGTACGTCCCTATTTAGTTTGGAATATCACCCCCAGGGCCGCGCTACCACCACCTGCTGGTCTGAGGAATGTGTGTCAGTGGTCCCCTCTGGCGGAGCCCTCGCGGAACCGAAAGAAATATTGTTTCAGGGAATTTTTTTCTGTTTCTAGCCGTAGAATTAGTGTACAGACAATCTGATGATGTGTACTGAGATACGTTTATTGGGTTGGCATGGTGCAGGTCGGAGAGAGGGGGTTGCTGTCGGGACACCCGGATCCTGATTCTCTCCGGAAGGCATAACTTTCAGTCTTGGAGAACAATATTTCGACGAAGTCGTTCAGGGCCTCTTCTCCGAGACGAACTTGATGGAATGCCGGTTGGGTTTGGTAAACCGAATCGGAGCTATCTCCACAAACTGTTTTTCCATAAAAAATTCACTTGGAAGCGTTGGCGTAGATGCTATATCATTTAGGTCCGGTGGGCATAGTGTCTGCCAAGCTAGTAGACCCAAGGCCTCAGGATTGTGGTCAGCGTTAGACACGGATGGACGAGACTGTCTTTTTCTATACCCAGATCAAATTTCTTGAATGCCGTCCGATTTAGAAGGTGATAATGCTGTCGATTAATTAAAAATTGCACGGTTTGTGACAAAGATAACATAACAGTTTACATCTGCATGTGCTCTTGCGAGTGTGAATTATAAACCGGTCGAGTTAGCCTATTGAGCGACGGGGTCCCCTGCTAACCAAAATGACATGGACTTGAGTCTCGATTCCTGTATGGGTGACTGAAAATGCTAATACCTCAGCACCTTGGAGGCCCCAAAGTACGATTGCTCAGCTATGATATTAATTCAAGCCAGTACTATTTTTCATTTACCTGAAATACATTTTCCAATGACTGCAATATCGCCAGTTGCTCCCATCTTTAAAAATGAAAATAAGCATGACCCTAGTTACTAAGAGGTAATTCAATTTCACTACTTCTTTTCCCTCTAAAATCCTTGCGCGTCTCTGATTGTGGAGACTTTATTTACTTTCTTTCTATTTAGTTAGCAAACCACTTAAGAAAAACGGATCCTGTGAAATAAAGTTGGGTCTTTTCGCGCGTTGTGTTCTAAAATAATTATTGATAAATAAATACACTATTATTAAACGTTAAGAAAGCTTTTTATTAAGTCCCACACTCCAAACAGATGCCCAGTCTTCAGGACTGTAGAAATAAAATAATCACGTAGGTTCAAGACTTACGCATCCTTCCGATCTCACACGATAGTGGCACTTAGAATTACAAATTAGTATAATCTTTTACTGAATCACTAAGGGAAGTTCTAAAGGCTTTAGAATTGTGTACATTAATTATATCACCATAAAAAATAAATGCAATCGTCGACAGTGACTACATATTTATTAGACATTTAGAGAAATACCTAGTCGTAAAGAGTACGAAATTCACTCTAATGATGCTAGGAATGAGTTATAATGGGATAAATATTTTTATTAATAAATACATGGGATTAAGCATGAAGAAAACCATCTTCTTCACCTACTCTTGAAAATATTAATTACTTTCGTAGAAAAGTTAAATAGTTATTGTTATATTTCACTGTCACTTCTTATACTCCACTTGTGACTTTTGGTGTAGAAAAAATGTTGTGTTTGCGGTGGTACAATGAAGAAAATAAAGAGAAATTTGTAAAATTCAGTGATGGAAATATAGGAAACATGATATTTCTTTTTGGTTGGGACTCACGTTGAAACGCTTTGAGCATATGGAATAATTCTTAGGCGACGCTAACTTAAAAATTAGAGAATATACGCGGGAAGAAAGCACGGCTAGAGAACAATTGTTAGTCTAATTGTAAGCGGAGAAACCCTCGGGTCACGAGGACTCTGTCAGGTTAAATGGGCAGTTTTCACCTTGCGAGTTGAGCACTTCGGACGTTGAGGAAATCTACATCCAGCACTATACCTGCCAGTCAGAAACGATAGTGGCACAGCGAAAGGGATAGACCACTGATCGAGTATGGGTTTGCACTCCTGACAGTACGAGCAGACGGAAGTACCAACGAAATTGGCTCTGAAAGCTTTATTTTTCCTCTTATTCTCGAGACACACATATTTCACAATGGCTAACAGTTATTTTTTCGGAGGCATTCTAGTAGTTTCGATTCAATTGCTAGCTGTTTGAATGGTTTTTAGCAGATTACAAGTTAAATATACAGTTAATACAATGCGTCATTTGTGAATATCCGTCGTCTTTATGTTTATTCAATCTTTGAAATTCCTACTCGACGAGAAGTACAAATAGCTAATTTTGTTTGCATATAGGGAAAGGTAAAAGATAATGTGGAAAACTATCTTGGTAAGCTCTCCAGAGGTTTGGTAGATGGTTGTAGAGCTCACATGGCATTAGGCCCTAAGGCGAGTAAAATTATTATGGTAGGGGTAGGAATTCCTCTCTCTCCCTGCCACCTGCGTTTTCACCGAACGAACTTACGTGAGGCTACCGGTGTCCAGAGACATTACCAGCTTTTGAACTCGCGACTCTCCGCTCAGAAGGCGAAATTTGTACCCACTAGGCTTCCACGTCGCTGTGTCATATTAAAATATTTCATCTTATGTTACTCATTTTTGTATAGAAAGACGACAGGTAACCAATTAATCTCGATCATTTTCCGCTTATTAAAATATAAATTACTTTCCATTTTGGATGCACGAAATTAGTACGTTTATATGAAAGGCACGGCGTGGAAATTGTTTCGTGGCATGAATGGGCAATATCGATTGATGCAGTCGTGCCTAAAGATTCAATGCGGTAGTAGCAAATCATTTATCATAATTTTTGCAGAAAGAAAAATTAGTTCCATGTACAAAATACGTATCAGATAAATATGATTAAGTAGCAGTAGTTTTATCCGTGCGAGAAGGAAGGTAAGCATCCTTATTATTTGGATGGGATGAAATGTTTTTAAAACACCGGTATTGAAATTTACGCAATCTATGGACTTGTAATGGATGCAGTCGTTGAAGTCTCCAATCTCCGAGTACTGTAGTTTCTAAGGATTGATTCATTTTTTGGTCTACTAAATGCCAGGGCACGGTGGGATGAAACAGGAATTGGTGAACCCCTTTTAGTTTACAATTGTGCTTATAAGTTGCAGAAGTTCTTTTAGTTCAGAATTTGGAGAAAATTTATCAGCTTATTCAGGATAAATATGTATGTATTTCCTCTTCATCGCCTCCTAATTATACCATCCAGTCCACTACGTGCCTATATTGCAATATGTCCATTGGTTTGGATTAATGTTATGAAATTAATCCGTATTTTGAATGTTCTTTTTATTGAATAGGTGTGCAAATGTGTCAACGTTCAAAGACGCTATGAAAGTTGAGGGACTTAACTCGCGAGAGAGAATCCATTCTTAGAAATACAGTCCGACGAATTTTCGTGATGGTCCTATCTCCTTTACTCCTCCTTCCATACAATGATTCACGAATATTCATGAGATGCTAGATTAAGGCCGGAAATGTGCAAATGGCGTTGTCCAAACCTTGATTGTGTTTTTAAAGTAATGGTGCCTCCCATAGGCCCATGTTCCTTGTGCCCAACATCTTCCATATTCATTAATCCAATTCTTAAAGACAATAGGAACTGGTCCTGTCGTATGGATCACTACATTTTTTTTCTAAGAGAAAAATTTTAATTGCCGTGGTCCTCGGGGCCAATCAGAGGGTCGTCCTCCACGGTCCAGGGAGCCTCAGATCTGTTTCGTTAACGTCATGTGGTTCCAGCATTAGAAATATGATTTTTCGATTCCGATAGGGACGAGGCGACTCGATCGTTTTAATTTCAGAATTCACATAAATCTTTCTAACTTGCTTACAATAAATAGCTGTCATAAAATCACCATTACTATGCTTCGATTGTGGACCAAATTTTGAAATCTCCTCGCCGTGGGTTTTGTCGACAGGTGATTATCCAAAGAACATTTTTATTGGTTATTTTTGTGAACGATTCGCATTCAAATACCGATTGAGTTTGCCATTCCCGGTGGAGCCCAACTGGTGTATGTTTTGGTTAAAACGGAAGGGGCGTTGCTCCTGTTTCACATATCTTAACAAATATTCCTTCATTTGTAACCCAAATGGTTCGTGTTGAATAGTTCGTCTCTTACGCGGGTGCAGATGGTGCTGGTGCATCTATCCGATGGGAGAGGTATTGAGAGATATCAACGTGCGTTTAATTTTGTCGGGGGAGTGGGATTTAGAGAATGAAATGGTTGGAAATGAAGTCAAGCGAAGGAGTGCAAGGAATATTAGGGAAAGGGAGAAGGTTGATGTAGGCGAAATTCTAAGAAGCCAGGGAAAATGGATGGACGTCGCATGTATATCGAGAGGTAGTGGAATGTTGAAGACTGTGATAGAGGGAAGAATCGTGAGCGAGCAAGGGGAAGGAAAAATAAGTAAGCATTTTGGTCGGGATGAAGGATGGCAGAAAGCACGTACTGCCAAAGAACTTATTATTTTAATGCCTATATTTTGAGGGTAAATCTATTGAGTAATAAATAGTTTAATATGGGTCCATCAAAATTGGGTCCATCAAAATTGGGTCCTCTGATCGGTAGAATACTCTTTAAGTAGCAATAATATTGTTAATGATGACGCTGTCTCTCAGGGTGTCGGAGCAGTTACTTCAAGGTTAATTCCCTGGCCGGGGTAGGTCTAAAACTTAGCCAACGTCTTGGAAATCTGAAATCGACGTCAGAATTAGTAGTTCTTTTTAGATTGGTGATCAGTAGTGTTTATTGGGCTATAGCCCCCTTTCCAACAAAAAATACCTTAAAAAAATGAGTGAACAGTAGAGCCAGTAATAAATATATCAAGAAAGTATTTGGATGGGAGAAATAAGTTCTTCGCGTACAGTTGTCAGCGAAGAGTCAGCTATAATCACTCCCCCCAGAAATTATTTTCTGGTCACGCTACTGTCCGTGATCATTTCCCGCATTGAGTGTGATTGAGTTCACCTTCAGTGTTCCATCCTTAAGGGGTGACTTTACTAAATAAAATTAGTCAAGTATACGAATTGGTAAAGGGTAAGGGGAAAAGGTGAATGCTGAGGAGTGAAATGAGGAGAAAAATTGGAATGAGCATAAATGATTTTCCCGGAGTCGTAGCTCCAAGAAGTGAAAACTTCCCGAGTGCATATTTCGAGTTCATAGCGCAAGTATGGTCATTCGACGGAAAAGGGGGTCATAATCTGTGTTCCGTTGTGCTACATGGGAGTAGAGAGATACGTCAAGAGGGTTATGTATCAGACTCACAATGAATTTTAAACTCTCGTTAGCCAGTTCTGCTGAGTTGCGACTGTGTAGTTCAAGTTTGGTTAACTTTAGATTTCAGATGCTGCTAATATTTTTTTTAGTCTGGTCTTAACGAGAACATAAAACTCCAGGGGTTACCGGTACCTCGGGCATGACGCCTAGGTATTTCTCGGTTCCAAGGTTACCGGTACCAACAACCCCTGTAAATGAAAAAACTTAATCACTCCTGCCTGACCACACGGAATATCACTGAGTTCATTCAGGATCTCCAGCATTCGCATTCTTTCCCGGCAGGGTGTGTGTGGTCCTTGAAAAGTGGAGCCTGTGGGAATTTATAAATGCCCTTGGAAAGTTGGGAAATATTCTGGAATGTGGATGTTATTCTAACAGCGGGGAAATTCCTTTAGGTTCCGAAGTCATATGGTGTATCTCCTCACCGAATAGTATCAGCGTATCTAGGGACGACGTGAAAATAATTCAGAGAATTCCTTGCGCCTTGATCGGTTATTCGATGTTCAGAATTCGATGTCCAAAATTCAGAGGGCTAAGCGTGGCGACATTTGTAACCTAGCCCGCCACACACCTTAAACCGGCCCGCGAAGATATAATTTGTGGCATAACTCGTAAGTGATCATGAAATAATTAACAATTCCCCGCGATACTTAACTTGCCCTCGCTTATTTCAAGTCAAATGAATGCTTCATATAATTTTAGAGAACGATCTCGTGAGAGAATGTTGTCACGAAAATGTGACAACTGCAGTTTCATTTATTTGGTAGTGCGTGGAAAAAAATCTGAGATAAATCAAATTCTGAAACCTGAAGTTCAATAAATGTTTAAATTTTTTTCGGAAAATATTTTGTACACATGAATCTATGTTTAAAAAATGTGGTCCTCCTACCCTCGGGTAATGCGCAATAAGGCCCACGGAACAAAAATATTTTGGGGACCATTGGTAGTGTTTTGAGCATTCGGCTCTGACCGGAGGACCGGACCTATGTACAAATCCAGAGTAATGCCTCTGGAGAGAGCCCTTCCAACTAAGCGGTGTGATTTTCGTATTGTCGTAATATTGCGGGTGGAAGTGGAATTGGTCGTCCCCAATGTATGCTAATTTCACAAATTTCTGGGAGGACCGAAGATAGGTACTCTCACCCGAATAGAGCAACTTTTCGGTTGATTTCTGTGGAAGCAGTTAATGTAGAAAGCTCGCTTTAAAAACGTGGCTCGTGCTGACATCACTTTCCAATTTTGGATTGATTATTTCCAAGTATTCCAGTTGTTGCCATTTCATAACCAATACAATCCTTTAAACGTTTCTTCGTCTTCATTATAGCAAGAGATCGTTCGTATGATACCTGCTCCTAAAATAGAAACGTATAAGTGACGTAATAATTTGCAACCAACAGTGGCCCTTAGTAAATAAAGCGTTGTCAGGTTGGTTATTAGTTTA
>LYUA01000519.1:39281-50743 GCA_002093875.1 Calopteryx splendens | reverse complement strand
ACATATTTGCCCATATTTATCAGATATTCAGGAAATATTAGTTTCTTGTGGCTATGTTTAGTCCTCGTGGATTTAGGGGGGAAAAGCATAATTAAAAGTTATTATGAAGATATTGATGACATTTTTGAACTTCTACTCAACATTCTGGGCTGCATAAACATCCTCCCAAGTTTCATAAGATAGGTTGTGAAGATTGATATTGCATCAGCACCATAATGGCGCTTCAGTATATACCTTTTGTTGTCAGATACATTTTATACAAGAAGTAGCTTAAGCTCAATAGCATGATGGTCAGATAGTTCATTTAGTTATAGATAGCACAGAGTGTGATAGCACATTTGTTGGGAGATCAGTCACGATAAGGTCGATCAAGGTGGCTGACTGGGAGCATACTCTAGTAGGTTGACCATTGACCACTTTCAAGCCAAAAGAGCTCAGTAAATTTAACAGATCAGCACATGATGAAATTTCAGCCAACAAATTTACATTAAAATCACCAAAAACAAGAACATTATCAATTCCAGTGGTGTAAACAAATTGCAAGAAGTCACTAAGTTGCTTGAAAAAAGAAGTCATGCAAGCAGAAAGTGACCTCAATAATGAAATAACAGATAAATGGACTGAATTAACTTTAAGAATTATGTTGGAACACTCGAATTCTTTTTCAGTGGATTTTTTATATTCAAAAGCAGAAGCATTGATATTATCTTTACAGAAGATTGCTACTCCACCACCTCTATACTGGGATCTACAAAACTGTGACAATAGATTGAGGCCAATGATTGCTAATGTACTCAATTCATTAGAGGTTAGCCAGTGTTCACTTAATAACAGTGTCCAGTTCCTGCAATAGAACTTCCAGATTACCGCACTTGTTTCTCCTTCTCACAGGGGAAGTGGTGGTGGAGTCCTTCTATAGCATGGTCAAATGTTCATGGTTTATTGATGTGAAGAATGACTTGTTGCATAAGGGAAATTTCCTCTGGGGAGGAAACATAGAGGGGAAGGCAAAGTGCCTAAAAATATCTTTCTCAAGGGCTTATGGTCATTCCACAAACTGCAAGCTGCAATACTCCCAAATGGACTCATCCAGTCCAAAAACTGGTTCCCGTGGAACTTTCAACTGAACTACAGCGGTGTAAGCATTGTGCTCCAATTTTATTTCTCCCAAAGATATCAGCTGCAAACTCAATTCTGCCCCAATTGTAGCATTTTGTTTATTGCCTTCATCATCATCATTGCTTTTCTCTTCGAGCATTTTGTGCTTAGTTGTTTTCCGTTGTTAAGTATTCCAAAGCCCTCCTTACTTTGCCTTGGTATTAAATTAAGTTTACATCACCCTCATCTCAAATTGCATCAGATATTAAGAGTCGTGTCCCTTGAAGACATTTATCACACTCCTTACTTTTAGACCGCTGATTGGGCTTCACGCATTCCTTGGGAATACGTGTACTACAGATATGGAACCACCAGTTCAAGCAAAATGCAACAAACGAAAAGTTTAATGAACGATGAGTTAGATGTGTGTGGATGTAAACATGTTGAAGTGAGCAACTCGGGATGTGCATAATTTTGTACCCAAGCTCCCCGTGTTAATTCCTCCACTGTTTTTCTCTCTCCCACAGTTCGCCCAGTCATTGCCAACGCTGTCACAGCACTGGCAGCATCCACTTCTGCCGTCGCCTCATCCTCCTCCCTAAGCCCTCTTCCCTCAGGAGTGATCGGCATCGCCAAAGAGGCGGTCATCTCAGGCGGGTCCGCGGCCGGAGGAGGTCCGGGGGAGGGAAGGCGTGAGGGCACGGAATGCCGGTGCCAGAGGGCGGCGGCACGGAGGGGAGCAGGGAGGGGGGCGGCGGTCTCTGCCAATGCCCAAGAGTACCGACTGGAAGGCCTCCTATCTGCATCCGTCAATCCAAGGCCTTTGCCGCCCCCAAGACCCAACTTCCAGAACGGCGGTATAGGTGGCAGGGTGATGGCCGAGGGAAGGAGGGGACCTCAGCCACGGAACCAATCCTCACACGATGGGTGGACCCCTCCTGCGGTGAGGCAAGCTCAGAAGAAGTCCAGTTTGCCCCATGGAAGGAGCAGAGCAAGGTGAAGAAAGGGTTGGAAGTGGCCGAGAACTGCAGTGGTTCATGCACGGATCATTAAAAGCATAACAATTCGAAAGAGCATTAAATATATCAATCTGATGAATAAATTGTCATTATAAGTGAAATATTGATTGCAAAGAAAGGAGTCAAGCATATAAGTAATAGTAATTGTAAAAGATTATGTGCTTTAAAATTAAGGTCACATAAATGTATACAATATAAGAATAAGTGAATGGAAAAAAATATCAGGCATCCTTATTATTGCTCTTAGCTGTTCAAATGCTCTGGCATCCCTGAATTGTGGTGTTGTTGACTTGTCATAAAATCAAGGTTTTATGAGAAATATTACAGTAAAAATAGCAATAATATTTTGTAAGTATTTTTAAAAATTTGCATTTTCCTCTAAATGGGCCAGTGCTTGTCAAAAGTACTATTCCTTCCTGACGTGTTTTAAAAAGGATAAACATGGTTTCATTGGAACTAGATGATTTCATAGACAGTATCTGTCATTCACCACTCTAACTATACCAGTGTGTCTTCTTTAAATACGCCGCCAAAGGAATGAGAATAGCCCAAGGGTTTAGTTTTTTTCTTTGTCTTCCACTTCCCTTCATGGTTTCCCATAGCTGGTGTTGGGAAAAATACTGGAAAAAATAATGGCTTAATTAATGTAATTTTCACAAAAAAGTATTCAAATGCACACAACTTGCGTATCGTGAGCCATGAGCTTACCTGTGAATGACTAGACAACATTTAAAGGTCTCAGTTTTGAGGAGATCTATTCCATTATTTTATCTATTCCATTATTCGGCTCTATAGATAAATTTTTTTTCTAGTGGCTGAAATTAGCACAAACGTTTTTGCTCTCAATGTATGCCATTCTAGGTTTTTTTAAATAATGTTGTGATTCTCTTAACTTCAGTCCCAGCAATGTTTAAAGAATTGGATGACCTTTTTGACATCCTGTTACTTCACAATTAAATCTTTGTTCCCTTGGTCTCTTGTGCTCAATGCCTGCCAAAGATTACTAAGGAATAATAAGTCTCCTTTACTTTGCATATGGATTTCACCAGTAATCAACTCAGTAAAGGTTGATTTGTTAAGTGTGTTAAAATCACCCATCATGCCATGAGGACCAATTCCGATGCCTCTGCCATTTGTAGTTTTCCAGGAAGTTTTTGTCCAAAATAGTCATCTAGTTTGGGTGAATCTGAGGGTGACCGGAGGCATTTGAATCAAGGCCCTCTGGTCAGCAGCCTAATGCTCCACTTACTAGACTACCATGCCACCTTGATTCTTATAAGGTATCGGAGGTACTTAACTGCTCCAGCATCCATGTCCACCAAATTCCATGCCTTAAGCATATGCGATACACTGTTTCCTTTCTGCATTTCATCACAAATATCCTTTGCTGAAGCTCTAATTTATGTGCTTACAGATTTCATATATGAAAGCAGATTCTGTCTGCCTTCATTCTGTGAGTTTCGGTCTGATACTAAAATTAATATCAAATTCACAGCGATTGTGATATTTAAAATTATTAAGTAAATGTATGCAAGAAGCCTTCAACGTTGTCAAAAAAAATTTGCAGTGAGAGATTTTAATGCTTGGAACAAAAAGTACACTGAAATTGCATGAAATTCACCCAACATAAACAGTACATTGCAAACGCTAGAAGGGTTAATGCTTCTTCACTATTCAAAGCATGAAGTGAAGCAGAGCATACCAATCAGCATATTATTTTATGATAGTGGAATGCTATCGTGAGGATTAGCGTGTGAGGCGCTCACATTGTGCGTACTTGATACTTGTGGCCACCTTGTCCCTCCACCAAAAGCAGTGCACCAAAAGATTAAAATGTCTAAAATCAAGTGATTGTAAATTCATCTCTTACAGCTCAAGCTCGGCTCCGGCAAAGGACCTGCGCCTCCAGCCTCAGGCGCCAAACAAGGCCTGCGCAGCTGTGCGCTGCGTTTCAATTATGGAGACTCTAATGGAAGTGGGTGGAGCGACTCAGGATGAGGCGATTCAGATGGAAGGGGGGAAGGAGAGTTGGGTGAGGAAGGGGAAGACAGTTGGCCGAGGAGCTGTACCTGGGAAGGGGGAGAGAGGTGATGACGGGAGGGGTCGGAGGAAGCACCACAGCAAGCTCAAGAGGCGTCGGGAAAGGGGGACAACACCTGACTGGATACGAAGGGTTCTGGAGGTGGCTCGGAGGGGGGATGTGGATGAATTGGTAAGACCACAAGCCAGTGATGACGCTTTGTAATTTTGCAGGACCCGGGATAACAAGGGTATAAGGCATACCATTTAGGGATGGGTTAACCAATGTTAGCGTAATCATAGTTTTTAAGGGAATGCCTTTATTAACCATCTGTGCATTTTCAGGTAGTTTATTGGAGAATTTGTTGTCAGAATATGCATGAATATGACGAATCCTGTGGAGATTATGCACGCATGTGTGAAAGATATGGCTAACTCTCATGTTTTGACTGCAGATGTCACTGTTTTTACCAGAGCCAAGCAAACTTAATTGTGCATTACCCTGATCAAGATATAAACTGAGGGTAACAAAATAATTCATAGAATTTAAATTATATCTTATCAGCTTATGATACCTCTCACTGTGATTCAGATATATAACCTCAGTATCTTAACACAAATAGTATGGTGTGAATTTCTCAAGGCTATTTGTTGCATCATCTGCTAAGATGCGATATGGTGTGTGAAGCATGTCCTGGGGCCCAAAAAACTAAAGGAGTTGGTATATAAGCAGATAATGTTTCAAGCCCCTGGGGAAGAAAAAAAGGATTGTAACATTTGAGTTTATTTCTTTGTCTCATAAATGTAAACCTACGAATTAAACCCACTGCTTTTCCCTGTCAAGTATGTATGGCATTGTTTTGATGTACCATGGTATGTTTTCAGTCTTGAGATCAGTGTGATGTGATATGACATTTCATGAAAATGACTGAAATAATTGCCTAGTGGGTAAAATAAATTTGCTCTCATTTGTGCAATTGCTTGTAAATCATATTGGGTTGCCTGTTAAATGATCCCAAATATTTGTTCCTCTCCAGAGTCACTGTTTGGGTGGAATGGACCCCACCCTGGTTCGAAATCTCTCCGATCACTCTGGAAACAATCTGCTGCACATGGTGGCTGGCCGAGGTCATGTGGCTGCACTCGCCTGGCTCTGTGGAGCAGGTTCTGATCCCACTAATTCTCAAGCTTCCCCATCTGGCAGCAATACTCTGCCAGCGTGTGGGAGCCTCCTTGAGGCCGCACTCCTTGATGAAAACAGAGCAGGACTTACACCAATCGGTGTGGCTATCAAGGTACACTTCCATTTTACATTCTTATTTTTGGTTCATGCGTTCACAGCATTTTCTTACTTCATTATCTGTGTTTCAAACCTCAGTGAATGCCATACATAAGGCATATAATGTGTGCCTGTTTTGAAAGATCCGTGGGAACAAGTGCCCCCTCAATCCATCGGAGACCAGGAGCTTGATCGTGGATCTTGTTTTAAACATTATCACTACCCGCTGAACTATTTTCTTAAGTAGATCAGACTTATTTTGAGCGGGAGAGAGGTCTGTGGATTTCTGTAACTTTACTTCAGGAGAAAGGAGGAAAAACATAAATGTGAACTTGAATGGTGTTATATTTTATATTTGTTTACTCCTGTTTATAATTTTTTTGCATGTGGTACTAAGCAACGTGTCAGACTAGGTCCAACAGGAAAGGGTTATAATAAATCCTGATGGAACATCTTTCATTAAATCACCAAGAATAATTCAGAGAGTGCTTGCCATGTTGTATTCTTATACTTACTGCTCCTTCATTCATTTGTTCATAGAGAACCTTGGCTCAGCCTCAGTATCATATTCATAATTGACCCATCAATGGGTAGTATACAGTGGTAAAAGATGTATGTGAAACTGTATCCAAGACACAATTTCACCACAGGATTGTAATGTGACATTATCTGTGCATGGCCGTCTAAAAAGAATCCAACATGAAATTTTCACATGCAAAGTCATGACGGTAAGGCAGTGCCACTTCCCACATTGGAAAGGGATACCTTCATGTACGTGCCTGAATTTTCACACCATCGCAATGTGTGTCAGTCGCTGTTTGGTAGCCATTGCTTGTGGTGCAGTACTATGTGTTTGTCAGATTTCAAGTTTACTCAAGATGAAAGAATGTGTGGAGCAGAGATGCTGCATCAAGTTTTGTCAGAAGCTTGGTGATACCCAAGCCAAAATGATTCACGTGATTCAGCAGGTGTTTGGAGATTATGACATGGGGGAAACCCAAATGATGGAGTGGTTCAACTGATTCAAAGATGGCCAAACATCTTTGGAGAGTGACCACCATTCTGATAGACATAAAACAGCTCACAGTGCAGCTGGTTTGGGATCAGAAAAGATTTTGCACATGGAATTTTACTGAAGAAATTGGACATGTACTGAGTGGCTGTGAAATTTGTCCCCAAGCTGCTGATAGAAGAACAGAAACCACTCCGTCTTGATGTAGCGCAGGACTTGTTAGACTCTGCCAGCACCGATTCTCAGTTTCTCAAGACCTTGATAACTGGATATGAGTCATGGGTGTACGGGTGTGACCCAGAAAACTCCCGATTTAAGACCAGAGAGGAGATAGTGCAGAGAACACTACAGCAAAGCTGAAGGACATTCCAAGAGACGCCTTCTAGGAGTGTTTGCAGCAGTGGAAGGAGTGGTAGGCTAAGTGTTTGGCGGTGCAAAAGACCTAGTTTGATGGGAATTAGGGTCCCAACCTCATCAGGTACCCAACATTTTTTCCCACCCAGATATTGGATTCTTTTTTGGCAGACCTTGTTTGTTAGACTGTGACTTTTGAGTTAAATTTTTCCTATCCATTAACATTGCCCTTTGGGGCTGCAATATTATCAAAATTAATGCAGTTGCTAGTATTAATATTTTACATTTTTATTGTACTCGTATACTATGGTAGTTCGAAAGTGAATTGTGGTATTGAACTAGTGCAGTCTTGATTACCTAATGAGCATGGTATTGTATGCAGTTCACTGAAAGCCACTACAGTAAGTCCCAGACTTAACACGGTTAATGTTCAGAAAATTTCCATGTAAGTCGAAAACAGTGTATGTCGAAAATTCCTCGAATCTCATTAACCTGGTCAAGTGCCATGCATTCGCGTGTTCATATATATGATATATACTACGTGAAGAATGATCATCTATTGACCAGATATTCAACTAACTCAAAATGTTTGACTTGCCCGGCATTTTTGTTTTCCCGCGTACTTCAATAGGTGGTGATGTCATATTTTTGTCCAACCATGTATCCGCGGAATCGTGTAACTCGAAATCTTGTAAGTCAGGGATTTACTGTATTTTAAACATTTATTACTGTGCTGTGCATTTAAATTTATAATAATCACATTATCCATAATAATATAAGCTATTTTGAATACAATAATATTTATCACTCATGTGACAACAGAGGTAGTAATGGCCTCCATATGAAATATAACAAACTGAAGATGTATCTAAATGCTAAAGGGGCAAAATTCTATAAAAATTACCAAAATAGATAAAGTTGCTGTCAAATACCATGCATTTGGAATTGTGAAAAAATTTGGTTGAAAAGCATGTATAAAATATGAAGAAATATTTTTGTACTTATTTATTCTAAGTACTGCATGTATGTGCATATACTTTTTTGCTATGCTTATCATGATCTAGACACATTTCATGAGGTATGACCTTCTGCCAACATCCATTGGATGGATAATAAATATTTTCACTGTTCCAATATTCTGAAACATGAAATGTATGTCATTTTAGAATGGTCGTGTTGGAGTTGTTGAATGGTTGCTGAGGCAAGGAGAGGCAAGATTGATGCCAAATGCAAGTATGGGTAATGTCAGTGGATCAGCTAGCACTATCAGCAGAAGGCTTTGGCCAGGGATGCCAATATCTGAGGGTCCAGGAGTGGGTGAACCATCACCTTTGCATTTGGCTGCCAAATATGGGCAGGTTGGTACTCTGATCAATTTCTTAATTGTGCTTGTCCAAACCTGCCTTCTAAACTAGGCAAAATCCTCAATTTTTTGTCTGGTAAATCCCAATTTCAGTTTCATGGTTCAGTATTATCCAAGTGTGAGTAAGTGATACTGAAGCTAAGTGGTATTAATGGGGGTTGCAATATTTTTATTCTTCATAATGGAACTGTGTGCACATTATTTTATTCGTAGGTTCATCTATTATGTTGATTTTGATGTTTTCGTGAAACAAATATTGAATTTTATAATTTTATTTAATCTTTTTTTTTTGCATCATCTTCCCACAAATTGGCCAATTGCTCTCCCAATATTTGAATAATGTGATATCTCTCCTAACTGATGAAATATCTACAAAAATTATGATTCTTTTGGCCTTTGGTCATTGGGCCTACTAGCATCCCTCACCATGGTGTGTGTGGTTTAAGGGTTTGCACCTCAATTATTTTATTCTTCTCTTTAAACTCTCAAAAATCATGCTTTCTCATAATTTCCAGCAAGATAATAGATATGCTTCACCTGTCTACTGTCTAAATGGTTTTAAGCTAAAATGAAAGAAACTGACCAAAACATGGAAATGGACATTGCTTGCATGCATGCACGTCAACATTCAGCCAGCATCTCTCCTCTCTCTTTATACCATCTTCTCATAATCTTATCAGTGTTGGTATCTGAAAGATGCTGCTTTCTGATTGGGAGCTATGTAACTTAAGGAAAAAAATTTGTTTCTTTTCTTCATGGTGCTGAAATTTTCCATAAGACACATTTGCATTAAATGTGATTTTTTTCTACTGTTTTTCAGAATCCCAATTTGAATTTAAACTTCCTATTGCGATTATGTGTTAAGATGTTCAAATTAGGATAGCATTGGCATTTACATATTTCACTCTTATCAGTGACACAATCATATTCTTCGGGTACTTGTATACATGGGAAAATTCTGTACTAAATAATTAAATGCTTCCACCATTCACTCCAGGACATTGTTACCAACTTTTTTTTTGGACAACTACATATATGTGAATGAAATGAACAGAAACCTACATTTTAATAACAATATTTTTATTCTTCATAATGGAACTGTGTGCATATTATTTTATTCGCAGGATCGTCTATTACGGTGGCTACTTAGGAGATCTGGTTTTCAGTTTCTTGAGAGGCGAAGGCCATCTCAAGTTGCCATGGTGAATCCAACACAAATGAATAGAGCTCTGAATAGGAGCCTCGACTCTGGTTTGAACCACGGCGGTGGAGACTGGGAAGAGAGGGATGAAGACAATGCCATTTGGCGAGAACTGCTACTGCATTCACCTCTTCACAGGGTGAGTGGTTAACTGTCATGAAAATGCTATAATTTTAAATGTGCATGATGTTCAGCTGATTCAAGGAGTGACGTGAAACTATTTTCCAGTGGGTATCAGGAGAGGCCTTTAAGAGTTTTAGTTACAAATGGCTCACATATGCGTAACTAATTGGGCATAGGCATGTCACAATTTGTTTCCCATTTTTTTCATTCAAAGAACCACTTTCATTAAATTAAGTTGGTGATTTTACCTCTTGATGGCATTGTAGCTATGACAGAGTGGAAAAAAATATGATTTCATGTCATACGGTATAAATTAAATTGCTACTGTCTGTGGAGGAGTTGAAGTTGGCAATATAAAAATACTGCTTATATGTAATAATCTGGACAGCGCATGACATACATAGTTTGGGTTGTATAAAAAAACTCAACCGTAAACTGTTCATATGACTAAAATTTAAACTGTGCATGGATTTCTTACAGGATTTGGATTTGAAATTTGGCCAAGGCCATGGGCCCAGTGTGCGGGACTCAGACGTAACTCCTGAGAGGTATGTCCCCGGAATAAACCAACGTGATCACAGGGGCCGGACACCACTTCACCTGGCAGCTAAAGCTGGAAACACAAATACTTGCAGAATTCTTCTTTCCCATGGAGCTGACATATCACTTAAGGTACATTAGGTGAAAGCCTCAAAGAAGCTGCCATCTGGAAAAATAATTCACAGGGTGAAGTGATGTAGAAAATGCATGAAAGTTTTAATCGGCTAAGAATTGTAGAGGGAATGTGCAACAGAATGGAATATTTTTTATTATTAATTCTCATTTTTACTCATTATAATGCCTTTTGGCAAGAATATTAGTCATCCATTGATGGTGAACGTCAACTGAGGATATGTAAATGATCGGAATGGCTGTGTGGTTATGGTCATGGGTGTGCGAGTATTCCATGTTGGAAAATTTATATTTGTACCATTAGAAATAGTGGGAGAAGGGGCATAGAGGGCTGAAGTTTGGCATAAAGGAATGTATCATGTAGGATACCCCACCCCTAGACCAGCTGACATGAGGGAAAAATAAAATGCCTGATAAAGTTTCAATGAAACAACGATTTTTATGTATAGCTCCACTGATGGATTCATGCCACTACAATAAATATAATACATTGGAAAAATACAGGTGGAACAACATTATACAAGTTGGGTAATTAAGAAAAAATACCAAAATTTCTTTTATTCTTGTGACTATCAAATGTTGTGGTTAATGAACAATTTTAATTACAAGTGTATATATGTACCTGTTTGGTCTTCTAATGGTAACTTTTCATCTAATTTAATCATATTCTTATCAAGAGGAGCAGAATGAATGAATTTTTGCCTGTAGTTTGAAAAGAGAAATACAAAAAATAGTTATCCAACTTGGAGAAAATGCACACAGTAATTATATTATACCTGATAACTGTGAACTCTGAAATGGTTAATTACCAATTAAACTTGATTTTCAGAGTGAACTTGGACGGAAAGCAAGTGGTTGTGCACTGTCTCGAGGTCATACTGCCCTCTCATCATGGCTGTCTCTATGGGAAGCTGCTCTCAATTTGGCATCTCAGCTAGCATCAGCCACAGAAGCACTTGCTGATGCACAAAAGCAGAACCAAGAACTCAGGGGCCACTTCAGGTGAGTCTTGCTGTGGTCAGGTTACTAGGACTAAATAACACAACTAAAAATATTTTGTGGCATGAATTTTTCAGCAATTGTTCTTTTCCTAATTGGTCTATTATTACAAGAAATCACTTCAAATTCTCAGCTATACTCACCTCTTTTAAATTATGGAGGAAACCATAGGGGAAACATAACAAAATTATACCTTAGTTATGCTGTTTTGAATTGAGATAAAATTAAATTTAAAGGCATTTATTTAATGGGTAATCTACTGGTTAAGGTAGGTCTTTGATGGCCACACTCCTACAGTAAGTCTATCTTCATTTCTGCATACT
>LYUA01000518.1:632663-648200 GCA_002093875.1 Calopteryx splendens | reverse complement strand
CCCCTCCCACCCCCACTCATCCCCCCTCAAATGAACAACCCCCCACACCCTTCCCCCAGACAACACCCCTCAATATTTCTCCCTCCCATCATCCGCCCGCAACCCCCCTCCATCAGTGCCC
Source organism: Calopteryx splendens (assembly GCA_002093875.1). Lineage (NCBI taxonomy): Eukaryota > Metazoa > Arthropoda > Insecta > Odonata > Calopterygidae > Calopteryx > Calopteryx splendens. The sequence continues at coordinate 648,079 of LYUA01000518.1, read as the reverse complement.
GCGACCGCCGCTCCGCGACTCGGGGGAGCAAACACTCGAATCAAGCCAGGCGTGCTGACCGAGTTTTCTCGTCTCCCACGTTTTCGATTCGACCGTATTCTCTGCCACCATGGCCGTGCTTGGAGCAGCACAGTCAGGAATTATTTCACTGACCAAACGAGAGACTTCAGCCGATCACCCCGTACCCTTTGCCTAACTCGATTTGAACTTTTACGAGTTGTGAGCAATAAACTCACCGCAGAGGGTTGAACACTCTTGGTGCCCACAACCAATCACACACGAGATTTCGCATTGGGAATCGTCCATAGGTTACGCCATGCGCTTTTTATTTCTTGCCCATTTCTGTCCCGGCCCCGTTCTTCAGGCAGGGTGACTTACTTCCACGTGCCACACTTTCGTCGCAAATTTCACTCAACCCTTTACGACATCGCGGCACAGCTGTCCCCTCTGAAACATTTTTAAATTGGAATCAATATCAGCAAAAACACAGTGGGTCATTCAACGCGCTAGAGTATGAAAGTGACGTATTCTATTGGCTTCTGACATGTTTACAGCACACAAATAGTAGTGCTTCCTGTGTGGCGTCAATTTTTGTAATCCCTTCCCTCCTTTCTGTCACCCTTTGCCAGACTCTGCACCCTCTGCCCCCTCGTTTCGGGTGTGACGTGATTTATGGATAGTTCCTCACACCAAAACACAATATTCCCCGTAATTCTGTTCCGCGGTCAATTGAATGCCTGAAACATAACTGAAATGATGAAATCCTTTGCCCCAGGCAACCAAGGAACTGCACAAAAGATAATACACACGTAAATTACTATTTACTGAACTCCATCCGTAATCACCGAAAAAATGCCGTTCCCGTGCACCTAATCGGGGTATATAACGAAAATCCTCAAAACTTATTCGTTTCCGAAGTTGTCTTAAAGACGATGCGCAGGTCATGGGCCGAAATTTGGAGAAGGACGGAGAGAGGACTCTCCTGCGGGGTCAACAAGCCATCATATTAAATCATACATTTGCGGAAAAAAGCAACTAAAAATATTGGTTGATGATGAGCAAAGTAATATGCCACGCATAGAAGAAAGAACTCTTGTCCGGACATTGCGGGACCAGGTAGGCGGTCGGATTTATCCTTAGACATACTCGAAATATGATTTCAGGCTTATCAAGTTGACTAAAAATATGTTATTGCTTTTGACATTTGCGTGACATTTTGTAGTAATAATTAAGTATTTTTGTAATGTAGTAATAATTAAGGTACACCAATTAAAAATATCGGTTCAAAATATGCGTTCCTACAGTTAGTTCATTAGGATCTTGTAGGACTTAGGAAACCAATGAACCTAAAACCTGCCATGTCGTAACTCAAGGTCTCATAAAAAAAGGCCGTTTTTGGGCCTGTGTCCCTTTTCTGATAAGGTAATAGAGGAAGCGTCCCCTCTTTTCGTCGGAATATTTCCTCGTACTAGCTTTTCTCGAACGGAAGCACGTACAGCATACTAATTGTATTTATAGTTTTTATGAGCCAACCTCCGAAGGAACTGAGGCCCGATAAAGCGTTCAAAGCCTAAACTGAGGAGTCTCCCAATTTGTGTTTTGTGCACATGCCTATCAATCCGTACTTTCAAAGTCAATGAATAATTTCTGTAGAGGCGCGCGTTGGTCTCCAAGACTCTGTCTCGAGGTAATGCAATTACAGCTATTCCTCCCTCCGGCACTCGTAAGTGCATAAATTCTGCCTGTGCCATGCCACTGACACCAGTAAAGTGTCACGCTCAATGGCGGATGTCGCTTCGCCAGCTGAACGCAGGCTGTGTGATTTTTCTGGAATCAGATTTTTATCTCGACCACCACGGATGGCAGGTGGAAAGCATCTGTCCCCTCACACCCTGAATGCGTTATTTTGCGCGCCGCTGGAGGGCTTACTGAGGGACGAGCTCCACACGTTCTCTTTCTGGGTACGGTGACCTTCTACGCTTTAAAGCAGGATTAAAAGGAACTTCATGGGCTGTATTTGCACACACGCACACACTAAGATTAAAGAACCTCCCTCTCGAAATGCAATATCAGCGAGGATTGGTTTTTTGAAAATTTGTTTTATGAAACTTCGGCAGAAAGAAACCGCGATGAAATTAGGCCATTAGTACTGTGCTACGCACTTCTGTTTTTTTAGTGCCTAGGATATAACCATTTAGTGCTTAATAGAGATACTAAAAGAGTATTTTACTTTTACTAAGATACTTAAATAATCACGAATAGCGAATTTTTTTAACTCTGTCTCTCCTCGTTTAGTGTACGTCGGTAGAACGCGTATGCACAAGCATATACATCCTCTTTCTGATAATATGAAGTGCAGAGATTACACAACAAAATAAGTTATTTTTAAGTATTCGTTGCTTCAAATTTAGAAAAAAACTTTTTCCCCGACTGCTATATCAGTAAAAGTTAAATGAAAGATTATCAATGTTTTGTTAGACATTGATTGATGGCTAAAATTGTACATATTGGTGTATCAGGAAATGGTTTATAATGAATTATCGCACCAAAAGAATAATTGCATCATTGCATATTTTAAAAATATGCATCGTAAATTTTCTGAAAACGAAGTCAAAGCAGACTCTTTTACAAATGAAAAGGAAAATTCTCCTGCCACTATAAATTAACGCACCTAACGTTATTTTAAAATTTCATATTATTACTAGAAGTGTCAATACTCTTTTAAAATTTGACTACAAGTGACAGATGTGACTGACAGCTTTCTTGGATATTTCGTTCCGTTCTGCTTCACTGCTTCGAAGCAATTTAGAAAACTGACACTACGAATGACGTAAAGCACGAGAATATATTAATTACATACTCAAAAAAAGTTAAATGGATTTGACACGACAAAGATACCGACAATAGAGCCCGGTTAGAATGATCAAAAAAGCATATTCACGTTAAGGGCTATAAACATTGACAAAAGCTTTGGGCCATGGGTAGATTGATCTCTGCGCATCCGCCCAAAGCCTACATCCAAAGCTTTCGTCATTTTCACAACGAAAAAAGCCTACTTCATGAAGACAATCATGGTAACTAATCCTTAAAATTTGCATAAGTGCACTCTACTTTGCCCTAATGGCTGTAATATATGGAATTTTATTACATATTTTGCAATAATTCATTACAGCACTTAGGTGTTTTCGTTAAAGGAATTTCGATCAACCCAACTTTCTGCATCAATTGTTTGTCACTCGAATTTCCGCGACGGCATTCATGAACTATCCCCGAAATGAAGAAGGGGCTCAATCACTTTCGCACGAGAGGAATTTTCTTCCAGAGACGAATCGACGTCTTCACATGTCGAGGAGCGAACGCAGCGACCGCGCACGGATGGAGAGATGCCTCCCCTCCCCATCCCTCGCCTCCCTTTCTCCCCCTTGTCTCTCGCCCCCTCCCGCTGCCCTCCGCATCCTTGCACTTTCCCTCTCTCTGTCTTTCCCCGGCACCCACCCCTCCGCCCAGTCCCCCTTTTATTCTTTCGTGCCGACCTTTCCCCCTCTCCCCCCACGTTGAATTCTCCCTTCTCTCTCCCTTTCAACCCCCTTACACTTGTCGCGCCCTCTCTCATTCCTATGCGATGCTGTCAGCCGAGGCAGTCAAGTTGGCACCTTGGTCGCGGGTGAATTTGAAATTCTAATTATAGAGGGATTGGGGGGGAGGGGGGGAGGCGCATGCGTCAGCTGGTGGACCGCTTCAAGGCCGGGGTTCGCTCGCGCGAGGTGGACCGATTCTGACAAACGCACGCTGCAGTCCCCGCGGGGAGGGCAGGGGGTTGCCTTTGACCACACGCTCCAGTAGGAGGTGGGCGGGAGAGGGGTGGATTTTTTTGTCATTCAAATACGGACGCGCGGAAGGAAAAGAGGTTCTTGAAGTGAGTGGGCTGGACCGACCGAATAAGAATGTGAACGTCCGACGCAATGCATTCATCTTCGTGGCTTTGTGATTTTAAGTGAAGAGGGCCTATTAAATGTTTAGTGATAAAAATATACACAGCGGAGTATATTTGGCAAAATCGAGGTCGTTTCTATTTCCGCACGGTCTCCCACAAAATACTTGGATATAATATTCGAGCCAAGAATAAGAGTTTCTAGGCATGAGAAAAAGTGAACGGTTTTACAGTAAGTGAACTGAAAATAATAAAATGTTTGGCTTTCTAATGCATAGCAAATGTGTGTAACCTTCAAATAAATATGATATGCTAAGGATCAGTCAAAAAATCATCATAATTAAAAGGAGCATTCCAAACAATATGCTGAAGAATTGAGATATTTTCTTAGGCAAATAATTAAACAATTGATCCGGAAAGTTGTTTCAATGTGGGAATAGGAAAAAATAAACACCAAATAAAAAATCAAAATCGCATATGTGCGTAGCAGTGGTCTAGAATTTCACTGGGGGGAGGAAAGAATTTTCCAAAAAGTACATATATTACAGCTATTACAGTACAGTATTATATATTACACCTATCACAGCAAATAGAGATGACTACAATTGTAGCATGGTTGTTGCAGTTCTTCAGATGAGACCGGAGCGTTAAAGGTACCCAGACGTAAAAAAGAATTGCAAAAAATGATTTTATTAATGGCTTCACCAAGATTCGCGGAATCTTTTCCACGTTCATACCTTAGCCTAACGATACACAAATTCTAATTTTCGCGAATAACAGGAGTCTCCCTTAACAGACCCTACGTAACGTATTTGCTCCATCTGATGGGCGTAATAATTCTGAGTCAGGAGAAAATTGAAACTTTCTAACTCCGATAAATGAATGGCACTTGCATGATGTTATCATATCCGCAGTCTCATATTTAATGTATTAATTATATTTCAAAGGTAACAAAATAAACAAATATGAAAGTGAAGGTTGGTTAGATAGTGACGGGGTCAAACCTATGACAAGATATATGTCGAGTTACATCACATCTTTAGCATAGGAAGACAGTTTCTTTCCCTAATTACATGGTTATATTCATTACCTAGAAAATCCCATAGCTGTAATTTGGTACTGGTACTAAGGCATAGGACAAATTTGACCCCAAGATCTGTTCATCAGCTTAATTTCTATTGCTAAGGTCAGTGTTATCATTACTTACATCGTAATTAGTTATACTTGAGAAACATACAATGATTTTACTAAAAAATACTTATTCAAGGCATTAGACATAAATTTAACAGTGTAAAATTAGCACAGGCAAAATCAATGTCTAACTTCCACACAAAAATTATGCTGCTTTGAGAACATATAATTAATTTATTTCCAGCGGCATAATTACGAAAATATATCTAATTATTCTACGGAAGAGGTGACACTATAATCGCCATTGTGCTGCCATTCCCTACGGTTCCTAAAAGCATCAATCCTTATTCTCTTATAAGCTCAACTGTACTAGGCGAGACATGGTGGAACAGGCTTGTGTGTTATTTAGACTACCTGATGACGACGCCTAGGGGTTGAAACGCGTTGTACTTAATAAAAACAGGTGGGCAGCTGTTTAAAGAGCCACAAAAAATGAATAAGAGAATGAAAACAGTCATTGTGGAAGAGGCTTTCATGATCCAAATGCAAAATATCATGACCTTCCATTAGCATAAATAGCATATAAGGAATGAAGCCTTTGAGTTACGAAAATAGGGTGGAATTTGGAAGGCCAAACAGACACACTTTGAGACGCGGAACTGAATATTTCAAATCAAAACGTCACTTCAAAAGGTAAGCGCCCCTGGATTTCACGTTCCCCTCCTTTCCTCCCTATGGCCGATCCCTATTCTTTTCACAATGAGCTCAAGGGAACTTCGAGTTTCTCAGAATTATTATAGAGTTAGATTCATGTGACTGGTATCCTCATAGAGCACTCATGGTAATTCCACGTCTAAATTCCCTACGGGTAAGTTTATGGGCTTAGTGCTCTTATGAAACACTTCTGAACTGCTCTGCCAGACAAACACTAAAAGGATCGTGTTAACTTTATAATTCTTAAGCGTGCTAATTTATCCAAAACTGGATTACAACACTAAGTTGAATACGTTTACTACGAAACGACATCCACACATCAGTTTGGCGAATTGTTCACATTATTAGGGGAATATATTTCCGCTGAAACATGCGGGGTCATTAAGGTCACAAATACATGCCGCGTATTCTAAATGTGAGCTAACCTATAAGAAATAACACATCTCCTTTAGTTTATTCTTACATCCCCTCTAATGCAGCCAACTTTCTTCAAACAGGAACCGAATATTTTTGTGTGAGTGTTCAATGATTAGAGATAAAGGCTAATTCCAAGTAAGTGACTTATTTCGGTTTCCATGATGCAATCCCGTCTATTTTTACGTAAATGCGTGCTTCTCATACATTTTACTCCAATATTAATTTATTGCACATTTGTAAATATATTTAATATGTTCCCAATTCTTTAAAAGAAACCAATATATTATTGCCTGATTAGCGAGAGAGGAACCCGCCAACAGCTGTATTCATTATTTCTCTCAGCCATCCGAAATACAAGCTAATGTTGCTGCTTGGATTGGGAAGTGGGAAATGAAAAATCTCAATTTTGATTTGCCGGTTAATGTCCAGTTTGTCCAATATGTGACAATTCAAGTGAGCTTTAGCCATATCATAAAATGGGGATAACAATGTCGCAGGTTTTGGTTAAACGCCTTCCTATTTAAAGGGGAGTGAGATCGAGTAAACTAATAATGAGGGATCACTGCGTATTTAAAGGGGAACGAGATTATGAAAATGAATATGATACTGCTAAAATCCTCTACTGTTATCAGAGCATGTACGGCCCTTAGAGTCTGCTCAACCTCCTAGTTACACACATATAATCCATAATAAGCAGGGCCCGAACCCGACAAGAAATCTAGCCCAGGATCGATCGCAAAACTCCGGAATTGTAATTTTCTTTGAAGCGATCGTAAACATGCACAAATATTGAGAAATTCCAAGATCAATTTGCGATGTTTACAATTTTATGTCACCAGTAAACATGAGACGAGTGGGAGGAGGTTGTGGTACATTAATTTTCACCACGATGTTTATCACGCAAGGAGGACAAGAAATATTATGCACGAGTTCAGGGTCTCCAAGGTCAACAACAGAAAACGGAAACCCTGCATGGTAAATACGCCAGCACCAAGGAATCTGTTTGGCGATAGTCACAATCAGCCAGCTCAATCTCATTTTCCCGAACCCTACCAGCCGGAGACTTCAGGACTTAACACGGCGGAAATTTCATTCGACTCGATTTCGTGACCAGGCTACGATAAAAATCTTAAGGAGCACGCGATCAATTGAGAATTATTTCAATTACATCAATCAACTAAACAAAGGCCTCTGTTTAAAATTCGAATCACGAAATTCTCGAGGTAAACGAATGTTCATCTCTTTATGGCGAGAAACATTAGATGTTTTCGCGCCCTTTCTCCGATTCCTTAACTGAAATAAGTAGATCAACGGATTAATTAAGTGTCTAAATAAAAAGACACATTTGAAAGTGATAGGTTATCATTTTTGATATTCACCTACAGGGTGGAAAACCCTACGCATCAGCCTCAAAGGGGCACAGGAGTATGGCTTGTCGAAGTGTTCTTCATGATCCTATGGATTTAAATGCATTGAAAATGATACAATGTCGACAAAAGTCCATTTCTCAATCAAAAATTAATAAGTGAATTTAATTATCTGCGGTGTCTTGCCATCCAAAATCCTTTTATATTACAATTTGAAAAATAAATTGTTCAATGAAAAACGCACTTCTGAAGTCTAAAAAAAACTGGTAAAAGTAGACGTAATAGATGCATTTTTCGAGTATGTTACAAGAGTACAGTATAATCGGTATGGATGGTAATAGGAATTAAAACGGTGTTAGAGAAAGGCTGATAACACAGGGTGAGTACATTTTCAAGGCTTTACAGGGCTATTATCTACATTACTTACTTTTTTTTAGATTTATAAATTTGTTCTAGGCTTGTAATAATTCTTTTATTATAATATCGCTCTCACTTAGAGAGTGACAACGGGGAAAGGTTGACATCTGACAAAGAACGCATCTTTGAGTGCCGTCCAAAAATGATTCCGCTTACATGGAGTTATAAAAGAGCATTGCCTTGGTCGAAATCCGGAAGATGAATTAATAACAGGCGGTCACCGTTCTAAGTAAGAAGAGTGAAATCACCGCTCTCAAAATTTCATTCGGATGAATGACGTCTTCTTAAGAAACTGGACGACCACGCATAATTCTGAGACCTATGGGGGTGTCAAGCGTTGCATGGCCTATTGGCCGGCCCTTTTTTGGGAGGAAGACGGAATGGAGAGGAGCATTGCAACGAACAAAGTTTCATCATCGTATTTTGTACGAAATCCTATTTTGATCAATATTTAAAAATTACCAGCAATAAAAGCAACTGCGCGGCTCATCACAATTTAAGAAACGTATACAATACTAACGATCTTTGTCGACGCCAATACGGTTCGAGACTCGAAACTCAAATAGTAACTACTAAGTTAATGCAATAAAAGGTAAATGCAATGGGGTAACCGTGTAGAAAATACAAGACAAATCTCATAACTCATAGTAATAAAATTTCAGTTTGTCCAATTTGTTTCTGGGAAATTTGGCTACTGACCGGACGCTCCAGGTTCAAATCTGGGTGATGTCTGTGGACATCCCGACTAAACAGCTAAAGCTCTGGATACCATTTTCCCCTGGGAAAATTCACGTGGCATAGGGAAAGGCAATTTGGCCCCTACCCGTGCAAGAAAATTCCACAGGCCGAACACAGAAATGTGATGTTACACGAAGATTAAATGGAGCACACGAATCGCCAATAAAGAATTGGGGATAGGAAGAAGTTTGTCGAAGACGCTGCCTAGAAGAATAGGCATATTTATTGGGCATACTCTTAAGGCACCACAGTATTCCGAAGGAAGTTATGGAAGAACGAATAGATTGGAAGATTTCAAAGGAAGACTACCCTTGGACCATTCCAAAAAGATAATAGATATACACTCGGAAGAAGTTATTGAGAAATTAGAGGCTAGATGAAAATGAATAGGAGAGAAGAGCTAGAGAAAAAACAATACTTGAATTGATATCAACCGAAAAAGTGGCTCTCTAGTCGTTTCCCTCTTTTGCCTTTATCAACTTTTATTAAGTGCCACCCTCAGCAATCTTTCCTGCGTAAACTCAAGTTATTACTTAATGATAGCAAATATTTCAAGGCAACATTATTAAAAAAAATTAATGACTTGACATCCGAATATCCGATTTAAAACTCCTCGTAATACCCGCCAGCATTATTTAAACTATCCAAATGTGTCACTACACCATCTACGAGTATCACCATCGTACAACACCCTGCTAGGTGGCTCTTGGCTACCGCCCTCAGTCGATCCCGGAACAAATGGCACCTTTGGGTGAAAAGCATCTCGGACGACCCATCTGTTCCTCAAGATTCTATCACATCTCCGACCCCGCCGCAATGGGAACTTCTTTTTCGCATCCATATTTGTTCAGGTTATTTTACACCTGCTTGGGGCGCTGTAGCACGGTCGTGACCACATCATAAATAGGGGACCTTGATTAAAATATGTTCTTTGTTTGGAGAGTAGCCTCTTTTGAACTGTTTTATTGATATTATAAATCACTACACAGGAAAAGGTGCACGAAAAGGGGAAGATATGGGGGGAGAGGAACGAATGGCCCGTGGGATCACACACCGTGACCATTTCCCTTGAGGCAAACTCTGCGACCGGAATTCATTAGTCTGACGATAATGATACGCTGCAGATTGATTTACCGGCATAATTTCATTATTCTTTGATATTTTGATACATTCAGCAGGAATAGCCTGGATTATAACCATTAAACATACTTTTTTATCATTGGTATAAGGACCAAATTCCAAAGAAAGAACGATACTTGGACAAAAAAATCTTTCGATACAGAGCGTCATTATTATCATCATCTAATCAAAATGATCTTATAAAATTAACTATCCTTGATGTATTTGTTCTAATTCCCCACTCTCTAGTCCCAAATTAAAAGCCAAAGCCATGAACTAGGTATACATTTGGCAATAATAGCACCCACAAAACTGAACTGTTCACTTAATTATTATTATCTAGCAAAAAAGCAATAACACAGGCGACTCTTTTTCTATTTCACACTCTCTATATCCAACGTACACTCTACTCATGATGAAAAAGTCAATGCCATGAAATAGGCATTTTTATAAATACCTGTTATAATACCGAAATAAATAGTGTTCTCTGGGAGGCCATAATTATGCATTCGATCATCTTAGGCTCCACTTCGTGAAATTTCATTTTAAATAATTAAAGCCCTTTCTTTTCTAACGTGCCTCCCATGAAATAATAAAGTGGGCTTGAATATTTAAAAAAAATGATGCTTCATAGTCAGAAGGAAAAAATACTACACTGAAAGGCTTAAAACAGGTATTGTGCCAAGCCCCCAGTGGCCAAGTATGAGGCCGATGACACATAGTTTGCTCAATGGTAAAAAGAGTTGATTCAGGAGTAGGCTGGCATTTAAACATCTCCCTTCGCATCTAACGACCGGGAAACCACTAAAGTGATGAATGTTCTCCCCAAAAAACGTACGGCTGTCATTAGGCATAATAAAAATGAAGCCGCGAATGACGAGATGGATACACCATGAAATGGAAGCGAGACGTTTTCTTTTTTTTTAACTCATTACTTAACACGCTTAAGTTCCCTGAGGTCAGCTGGATTTCACGAACGATCGTCATCGTCCGTTCTAGACGGGATGATGATTCCAAAACCGGTCGGCAAAAAGGAGAGAGGAAAACTCCCACCCCCCGCGTGTCTGTGTCCATGCCCACGTTCCGCGATCAGAGACACGCAACGTTTCACGGTTCGCGTTACGGTTGCACACATGGTCAGACGGAACCGGACACCGAGAGGCATTTCGCTTTTAATTGGTTCAGCACGTGATGGAATACCCGAGACGTCCCCATAAGGGGCACGCAATTATAAAGACGACCCGAACAACCTTGTGTATGCCGTCCTATCAGGTAATTCAACGAACGCGCCACTCAACACATTTAATTTCATGATCACTTCTTCATACAAAGATTCTATGGGGAAGGTCGCATGCAAGCCAAGTAATGAGCAACGATAAAATAGAAATATTTAAAAGGGATATCCTTAAGAATAGAAGCAGTGACATAATTTATCCAAATTCTATCCTTAACGAAGGAAAGAGCTGCCTGGATCGATGGATGGAAATTGACGATTAGGTTCGCTATTCACTATTTTCAAATAGAGCATTATAAACCTCACTGTGGTATCTCACATATGAATACAAAATGTATGCGTGAAAACAAATATACTCTAAGTAGGTATATGCATAAACTATCTAAATTTACCATTTTCTACGGTATATATTCCAAGTAAAAGTTGGTTCAATAACTTATGATACACATTAAAAAATTAACTGCCACAAGAAACATTGACGACAATTCTCCCAGTCGGTACCGTGTCTAATACATTTCATAGAGTGCATTTATTATATTTGTTTAGTATAAGCTATTTGTTATGCAGAAGATTGAGAGTGCTACGATCAGACATAACATATTTCAGCATAAATAAATGTTACGCACCATTTTAATGTGATTTAGCCAATAACAACAGGTTAATGTAATAAACTAAAATAATATCTAAAATAAGGATTGAAATCTTTTCTCACTGATTTAGCAATATTTTAAATTTAATTTCCAAGTTTAACAGCTTTCCTAACGCTCTCTCTCTCTAAAAAAAACCAATCCCGGAGAAATCAATTTGTTAGGAGCAGAAAGAACCACATTAAAGATGAATATTAATGAATTTCGTACTCCACCGCCGTATCATTAATCGCATGCCGAGGTTTAACATTAATATGTATACGAGGCAAGGAAATGCATAATAACTCCATATGAAAAGTAAGTAAAGCTAAATCAATTATAAAAAATAAGAATTTTTCGCATATGCATAAGTAAAGCTAAATCAATTCATGACTCATTCTCCGGCCAGAGCCGCTCCACATTCATATTAGATCATTTTTTGAAATTATATAAATTAACCGAATCGAAGAAAATAATTGGCACCTACCTTATATTATCAATGATTTCGGGTTTAATGCAGAATTTTACAAAATCAAGTCTTTTCTATAATGAAAGCATAAATATGCAAAGCTTTCAGATTAATTTCTTTGATGCATAGGTGTCAACGAATATCAGGAAAATTATATAGTCTAATCGTCATCTACGTGTATAACCTGCAAACGGTCTAATGGCGTATGAGAGAGTAAAAGCACCAGCGAAAAAAGATTGTGGATGAGAAAGGGCTAGGAGCAGGGAGATGAGGATATTCCGTGAATATAGGACACTTTAAGAGAACCAAATTTGTGATTAATATGTATTTCGTCGACTCCAATTTTTATGAGGTCATAAATTTATTACTATTACGAACTGTTCACAGAAAAGGTGAGCACTCAAGCCTGTTGGCGCCAATTTATTTAATTTTATATTCGTAATTCAATCGACAAAAATGGGAGCTACAAATAATAGACTCGGCAGAAGAAGTGAAATCGTCCTGACATTAAATAATGTTTTTGGTAATGCCCATCCCACTTTAAATGAAAGAACTGAGTCGGTACCTTTATTTCATCATTGCAACTTTTAACGAACAGGAGAAGTCTCGTTTGAGTCTTTTCGATATCACGTATTCTTTATTTTTTTGAATTCATATAAAATTATGACACGTACTCTTTCAAGGTATTATAAGAATTAAATCGATTAAATCACTTCCACCAAAAATGAAAGTAAACCAATTTTATATTATTTTGACAGCTAGCATTATGGTAATTATTCCCCAAGACTGGAATTAACATTAATGTAAAATGTTGATGCAAGGACTCCAGGGATAAGATTAATTACTAACCATCACCCAATTTATAAATATTATTCAAATACTCGACAGTGAAACCCAAACTCATTTGATATTTAAAAACCACGGCAATTACCGTCATATATCAGAATATTATTGTTGACCGTATCATTCGGGTGATTTTCTCAAAGCAATTTATTTAACCAGGAAAAGATCCAAGTACTTTTCATCAAAGAACATCCAAATATATTACAGCCCAGTATATTGTACTCTCAGTTTTCGTTCAGAGATAAAATCGGTGAAAAATTTATTGCTCTCCCGAAACCTTCGAGCACGAATTTAAAAATTACTCATTAAAACTCAAAAATATACGCAAGACTTGCTTTTAATTATCGCTGACTTAAAGGATACTTAGGGGCGCGGCAGTCCAGTGGGTACAGCGCTAAGGTACAATCCGGAGGGTCCCCATAATTGTAATTTAAGAAACCCGCGGATGGACTTCTATATAGTTTGACCAACGCGCTTTTGCATTATCTTCTAAGTACGGACACAATATTTCACAAAATAACACAAAAAGGAAGATATAGTCAAAATAATTTTTGTGGAACACTTTTCCCGTACGTTTTAGTTGAAAGGAAATTAAGGAATACCTAAATTTAGGTGAATGACGCGATACAATGTGAAGTAAGTGGACGAACGAAAATATTTTATATAAACAATAAAATACTTCAACCTAGAAAAATCGACCAACTTTTTATGCCCGCTTAAAATAAAAGGTTTAAAATAAGAATTGATCCAGATATCCCGGCATAAACCCAATTATTATTGCCCTTTCTACGCCACGAAATTTCTCGCAAAAGCCTCCGAGTTGAACGGACAAAAGATGAGGGCAAACGTGCCTTCCTACTTCAGCGGACAGATACAAGAGTATCCGGAATTACTGCACGACGGATGACGTCAAGAAGCTGTTAGTAGCGTCTTACTTTTAGCACAAGGTCCGATGAATGAATGAATCAGTTGGCGATTTTAGATGCCCTTCTAGTGCCTTCCGGAAAGGCGCACAAAAGCTAAACAGTTACATGGTATTTCACGATTTTTCACCCTCGCCCCGATGCCTTGGACCTACTGAGTAAAGCAAACGGAGCGAGCGGACTCCGCTCGAGAAATCCACTCCTCTCGCGACGCCAAATACTACAAGCAAGCACACGCACTCGAAAGGGAAATAAGTCAGCTCCGATCGACAGCGACAGAAAATGGGTCTTGAGCTTAAAGATCAAGCGCGCGGCCAAAGATAAACAAATGATAATTTATACATTATTTCATTGCCCCTGGGAGCTGCAGTAATGTTTAAAATTCAAAAAGTCTAAGAGGTCTTTCGTAGTTTCAGGAAAACCCTCGACTCTGACGGACACTTTTTCCCGTTCAGGTGTGTAAGAAACACCTGAATTAAAAAGAAAATGGAAGCGAAAAAGGAAAAGAAAACGTTCAAACTCCCCCCATTTCCGTCGGAGGAAAAACTATTGACGCTGGAATTTGTCGCTCGCCCGAACGTTGAAAATACTTAATTACTACGATCTCATTCACACCATCTCGTTCCCAGTGCGCATGCTCCATGGCGCATCAAGGTGACATAACAGACATTCATTCATGAAAATAAATTACGAGGTTCAGAAAAAACGCGCTCTAGTGCTGATGAATAATTTTCTTCTGGATAGTGAATAATCCACAAACAACATTTTGAAAAAAAAGACATAAGGCACCTGCCTGATTCAAGCCTTTAACGTCTTAATCTTCTTGAGAAAATGAAAATACTCCAAGAAACCCGAGAGAAATAACTGAGGCCAAAATTATAAGATAGTGTCACAGGAGATTAGTTCGATTAAAAAGGGCGAGAAGACATACGACCACTATAGATATGCGGGATAATAACGAAAATAATCAGGTCAATCGATGAAATCATCAATCACAACCAATCGTGTTGATACATTGCGTACCTATAAATACTAAAAGTTATCTTCACATGAAAAAGTGTCCATATGCCTCATGCACTAAAAAATCGTTTTCTCGATACTAGAAAGAAAATAATTTAATGAAGACTGGCAGAATCAATGTGGCGAAAAAGCTCAATTTCCTTAAATTTTTGTGTATTCGACTCTGACAATAGCAACAATAGAGAACGATTAAAGAAATTTCCAAGAAGATATCCTCCTTTTAATCTCAGCCTAATGACTTTTGACGAAGAAATTCATATTATAACACAGCATTTTCTTTCGATGCAACCCTTTATTATATATAACATATATTATAAACAATATAATTTACTACTTCCTAATTTATGAATGTACTTTTCATCAGGTGTGTAACCATTTGAATTTCGTACACTTTTGGTAGCATTAGCAAATTAGCTAATGAAATTTTAAAAGTATTAGTATTTGGTGTGTGTGTATATATATATATA
>LYUA01000518.1:621304-631591 GCA_002093875.1 Calopteryx splendens | reverse complement strand
ATATATATATATATATATATTTATATATATAAAAAAATATAAAAATATATATTTCTATATATAAATCCTCACAAAATATTTTTGGCCTTATTTTGATATAAGCCATTGACGATGAATGCAGCACCACAAATGATTAATTAAGTGCACCGAACCCAGAAGAGTAATTTTTCCTAAAAAATAGAATCCAAGCAATTTCTACGGAAAGAATTATCCATCTAATTTATTTTCAAAGGCGTCAAAGGCAAAAGGATATTCAAGGCATAAACAAGGGCGCATACGTCTCCATGCGCGTGTGTTCATGCGTACGGGAGGGAATCCATCGATGCATCATCCCCGGGTCCCTTGTCACACCGTCACACGCGCCCACTCGCGACATACTAACGGCGAGCGTAGAAAGTTTTTGACCTCTCTCTCTCTCTCCAAGGACCAAATACACCCCTCCGTACTCCCACACTCTCTCCCACCGACGCTCCGCCAAACCACTCTATCGCCCCTCCTCCTCCACTCTCCTCAACCCCCACAATCCCCTCCCTCGAGAAGAAAAAAGAAACCCACCTCAACCTATCCTCTCTCTCTCCCCCCACCCGAACACCCCCTCCACAATCATTCCCCCCCAAACCATCACCCCCCGCGCCTCCTTCCTTCCCCTCCCGCTGCCACTCGCATTCTCCGAGAGTTGCGCACTCTTCCAAAATGAGGATCGATTAGTCGGGGAGGTGGGAATGTAGGCCAGGAGAGAGAGAGAGAGAGAAAGAGAGGAGAGAGAGAGAGAGAAAGAGAGGAGAGAGAGGGGAGGGAAGGAGAGGGATGAAAAGAGGGAGAGAGGGTTGAGAGGGGAAGGCAGTGGGGTAGAAAGGGAAGTGGGTGGCGTCGGGAGGTGGAGAAGGGGGTGAGGACGGGGGTAGTGTCGGGACAATGGCCGCGCGCTGCGACGGGGTAGCCGGGGTGGGGAAGCAGGGGGGCGCCTCACCCCGGCGGACCCCACCCCCGGCGACCGCGACGCGCAGAGCCGCTGCTGCAGATGCAGAGGTAGGGATAGGGCTGGGGCTCTCGAGTAGGGATAGGGTAAGGATCTTTCCGCCTGTGTCGGCTCATATTAAAGAGCACATTCACTCACTCTCTCTTTCCCCTCCACCTCTCTCACTCTCTCTCACGCGCACTCATCGAGACTGTAAGAGTGTTACCGTAGCTGAGGGCAGAAGGAAAGACGGAAGGAATAAGAGGTCTGAGGCCGTTCCACCCTCCGTTAAAGAAAAGGATTGGGGGTGGGTGGGGAGGGAGGGTGCACCGACGCTTACGACCGCGGGAAAAATTGCCCACGCCTCTCTTTACTCCGTTATCTACCCCGTATTTGGTCGAAGGCCGAGCTAGCTCGTGCCTGAATCTGACGTGCACCATCAAATATCAAATTCTCTAATGCATCGCCGAGGTTGGCTGGATATCTCTCTCCGCGGGGACGAATGCCAGCGGGACGATGGCGAATGTGTGCACGCCCATGGAATGAACGGTGAAATGGGCGTGAACGGCGAAGGGAGAGTCCTCCGTGGTTGGAATCCGGCAGCGTAGAAAAAAAATCAGTCTCCCCCTCGATGGGATGGGCAGAATACCTCGTCCGCAGAATCAGTAATCAGACTTCAGAGAGTTACAAACGGCGAGTTTCAGAAAGAATATCTCACCGAAAATGAATTACGGGGTCGTCTCCCTTGAGGAATATCATAAAGCACGCAAAGCTGCCTGCGGCTCAAAAGACGATTTCCGTTAACAAAATTGCTATACCCTACTCTTGCGGTATTCACATCTTTCACCGGCGTTCTTTTTCCTTTGGAAAACTATGCCGGAAATAACACATTACCATATTAATCAGGCATTTTCTTATTACAAACGCTTTAGCGATTTGCGGTGACAATAGGCGTACCTCCCATCGCTTAGAATGATGAAGGTTTTCTTTACCTCATTTTGCTAGACATTTTGCCGGGTGCGCTCGACTCTGTCTGTTGACCTTGAGGTCACCACACATCTCTGTCGAGGTTAATTTATGAGGGTTAACGGATTCTCTAAACTATCACGTTTTACTTAGAACTAAACGCGCTCGTTTACAGCTACTCCACTTTTTTTTTACGAATTTCAGCAAGTGACAATCATTTACCGCTCATTATTTTCGATTTTCCCTCATTTCAGACGAACAAAAATACCCGGACTTCTGCGGCAGGGATATATTTTTAACCCCAGTGAGGGTAGACTCCTATGATAGGGGCGCCAACGAAAATTCGGGCCTTTCTGCAGTGAGCAGTGGAGTGCTTAACTTTTGTGTTTACCGCTAATATCCCGGAGGCATTAATAAGTCCATTATTAAGCTGCGGAGACCTTTTACTTCTCCGACCTACTTTTCACCAAAACTTTCATTTTTTTTTATTTATTCCATTTTCAGTCCCATACACTCTTAAGCGCTCAATAATCCACAACCCTGAACGGCCCGGGTGAACAAACTCGAGATGCGAGAGGGGTGATGTATGCATGGGCCTTATGACTACTCTTTATGTAACGCGGTTCCTTTACCGCACTCTCCTCGCAAATGCGCCGGACTAATGGCGTCCCGACCTTTTTTTACTAATTGGCATATGCGGAAACAGCCACATGCACGACAACTTTGGAGGGAATTGGTCTTTCAAGTCCTCACTTTTACTTGGAATTAATTTATTCGTAGCTTTCCATCTTATTGAGTTTCATCGAACATCTATATTATATTTATAAGAGTATTTAAACGATCAACATTCACATCCACCATTCCTAATTCCCTCATATCGAACGGAATATATTGCTCTTTTCCGATAAAATAAATCGAGATAAAAGCATCACACGTCATCTTGGTGAAGGTCTTAGCTCTCTATGCTGGTAAGATAATTTTATACCCTTATTTACCACTCAATGAGAGAGACCGGAAAGTGGTGAAACAACATGTGCGTATTAATAGAAAAATACAGAGTTCCTCATTGCACTACTAAAATAGTTTATAAAACGATTTTTCCCACGGCTACAAACCAACGTAACAGAAAAAATATTACCAGAATGTACTTTTTAGGATGAGAAGAGTACCTAATACTTCTGCATATCATACTGTTAAATAAATTATTTCATATTATATACCACAGCAAACATGAAATTTTACTTCATTTCAAATGGAGGAACTTGAGCTTTGTTCCCTCTATTATTTGACAGCTTTACTTCTAATAATCATCTCCAAACCACGAGGGCACACCTAATTAAAGCTTTTTCTGATATCCGCTATTAAATATCTTCCATTATGACTTTTTATTGTGGCGAAATGTGCTGCTATAATACATCACTGCTGCACGATTATACATTTTATATGCGCATCAAAACCTCCCCGGTAAACACCATAGTAAAACCATATTTAGCATTCACCAAATGGAAAGACAAGAGTTTTATTTAAAAAATACAACAACAGTTAACGCTTTCATCGCATTGCAATCGTTATTTTTTTTACACCCCTGATCATATATCGATCGGCGCAGTTTTCGTTCGTGGGCACCGAGGTGCAGAAGGCAAGCATGCAATATGGGGCGGTGGAAAGGGAAGATGGAATAAATTAAACTGGAGCCATCCCGAATGTGGAGTACACATTCCCAGAGTCTATATAGGCAGACACCAAATCGTTAAGACCAGGAGTACGCCGACCGCATCACACCGCCTCTCCCAATGCTCGAGATTTTAAATCCCTTCCGTCCGATTCTCCCCGACAAGACCACGTGATCAGCACCCCCCCCCTTTCCACACCCCCCTCTCTCCCTCTCCCTTTTCCTTTGTCTCCTCTCTTTCGCTCTCTTCTTTCCTCGAAACAAAAGCAGCCATTGCCTTCCTTCGGGCGGTCGATTTTTTTTCCTTATCTCTCCATCCTGGGGACGGTAGTCTTCTAATTTTGATATCGATTCCTAAGAAATCTGAATAAAGAAATGATTTTTTATTTGAGCAAGAACGGCTCAACGCTGCCGTGAATTCACACGAGAGAGATAGCTTATTTAAGTAAATCGCACCAAAAAAAAACCCGGCTTGCGGCATTACCATTCTAACATTTCCACCCCACTCCCCGTCCCCAGTGAGAAGGGTCCCTCGGCACATTCCAAACTCCAAAGCAAGAGAGAGACTTCAGCGGTTTCGCACGGTGGCAGGAGTGCCGAAAAAAAAGATCCCTGCAATGCATACACCCTTGAACCGAACAGGCCTGAAGGACAAATCCAGATTTATGTTTTACGTCGCATGCCAAGTCGGGAGGCAGTCACACATTCAACCCGCAGGAAGTCGGAATATCCCATAGAAATAACGATTTTGTTCTGGGCTGCTGCCTTCGATTTACTCCAACATTTTTGTTAGACCTATTGTATCTGCCATCTATCTAAGTGAAATCCAACTCTTAGGAAGCCTACGCATCAAGTTCATATTTATTTACCATTACGCAATTAAATGTTGACCCTCGTGGGGCGGCCATTTCAGTGATGGTGACACGTTAAAAACACTATTGGGGCAAGCATCGGGAAACCGCCCCGAAATCACTTTCCCAAGCAAATATGATGGACGCTAATTCAAAAATGTTAGTGACGTGTCAGCCGCGTAGCAGTGGATTCCATCAAAACCTACACAAATTGGGAGACTACTATATTGGTGATAAAATTAAATAATGGTGTCCTATCAACCACTGCCACACGGTCACGTGACGACTCGTATGGGTCGTGGACAATGTAATGAATTTCATGAGTTTTATTCAGTTTTTGGAGTTCTTTTTGCCACACTCCTCTTCACATTGGTTTAATGATTACTCGAAACATGGAAAAAATAAGCAAGGGAAATTGCTTTAAATCCACTCGTATTCGGAACACCAAGAACATTTCTTTCCTTTGATTTCGATCAGTTTTTTTAAGTACCTGAATTATTGTTGTTGGAGCAGCAATCCTAAAAGCATCTGTTTTTCAAATGCCAATGTTCTGACCGCATAAGGTAGGCGGAAAAATCTCGCTTTCAAATAATGCTATTACGAGATCGTTGAACACTCTTGGGGGAGGGAAGGTGGAAAGGAGGAGTCACGAGCGCGGAGAGATATGAGAAGACGCAAATGCATTTTCAACCCTCGCGGTTAGCCAGAGGAGCGGACGGTAGGCAGGAGACGGACACTACTTGAAACCTTATCAACTAACCAATTTTTTTTAAGAATTTCATGAGATCCACTCAGACACGGACGCTGATTGAAATCTTGGGGATTTCACAAGAGAGCTGTGACGAGAAACAGTTTTAGGACGGTTGTCACAAACCTTTTTGATTGACGCCTCCCTTGACCTTAACACAAAATGTCATGTGAGTCCCTCGAAAACACCTGAAGGATACCAAGTAATCAACTGGATATAAAAAATAATTATTATTCATTCATGCGTCTACATAATTTTGGTATTTTTTAATAGGCACTCTAAAAATTAAAGACAGGTTTAGGATGGATCCTGAATACTATTACTCAACGTCGAAGTCTTCGAAATACATTTGAAATTGTATTGCGTTTCATAACAGATTTTTCTAATTTGTTCACAACATTTAAACAATTAAATATTTTTAAATTCCCTTTATTTTTTCGAGTCTCTCACCTCAGCAAGCCAAACTCTCTTTCCTTACTACGCCTAGCACTTCTTCATTTGTCTTCCTCCCTGTCCATTCTATTTTCGCCATTCTTTCTTCATACCCACACCTCAGAAACCTTAATCTACGGCCATCACTTTTTCTCAAAAGCCAGGTTTCGGAATCAAACAGCGCTCCGCTCCACATCCAAGCCTTCACTAATCTTTTCTTTACGCCTCTACTGAAAAGAGGTCCCGTCAACAACTCTCTCCCATTTGCGAATGCTTCTTTTGGATAACGCAATTTTTCTTCTTACGTTCTAATAGTAGCATGCCGATTGTCGTCCCAAATACTTCCAGAACTTCCTGGAATGTGAAACGTTTCTCCTGCTCTAATTTAGGCTCTCCTACTTGAATGTTTAACACGGTTTTATTTCTTCTTGAGAATCTTTTTATTCTTTCGTCTGCCAATATATCTTCATCCGTCGTCCCTCACGCTGATTCTGTAATGTGCGCTAGAATGACTCCCAACCATTTGTATTGAATTTAAATTCAACAAAATAATGTAAATTCCGCAGTGCTCAAATGGAACGATCCAATGTAACTCAACAATCCTGAACAAATTTCCGTTTAATTTTTTCCATTCGGAATTTCAATTTTTCATTATTTTTGACACCTCCCCTCTTGTTAGCTCCGTGCTTCCCAAAGGTGTGCGACGAAATATATTTTTGTGGCATCACCGGGTTAGGGCATACTCTAAATTCCCAACAAAGCCCACGTGCGACGACCAATCGGAGACGGGAATGACTTGGGAGGGTGAGTGTCTGAAAAAGAAGAGCGGACCCGCGCGTGCTGTCGGATATTTTCAAATGTCGATTCACGTCGCTTTTGTCTCTGGCACCGAAACACTAGAGATGAATGAGAACCCATTTTCGCCTCCACTGTCACTCGCGTGTCGAGTGTTATTCAATGTAATTAAACTACACTGTAACGGCAGCTTTCGGATGTGGACCAAAATACGCCATTTTAGAAGTCGGGACGAAAACGTACTCCTGGGCCTTCCTCTGAGTCACATTGCTAGAAGGATCGGACGAGATTTCTGTTTGATACATAATTTCATGGAAACTCGCATAAGATCGGCTCCTGTGACATGGCCATAAATGATGATTCCCAATTGGAATTAGAGCGTTTAGAAATTCCAGAAATGCACTCTTTAAAGTACTTATATGGACCGTCAACGCCCCGTGATGCTTCATTCTTAGTTAAGGACAAACCACGCCAAAAATAATAATATATTGTCTCGGCAACGTGACGCGTATTAAACTAAAATACCTGGGGATGGAATCACCAACGGCTAACGTTGAGAGAGGTATTAGTTTGGCTTTAAGGGGCCCAAACGCAGAAGGTCATTTCGCACAGTAAGTTCAATCCACAGAAATCATGCGCTTTAATACATACATACTCATCCGCTGAGGGATTGGAGCCGGAGACCTTTTTAGTTACCGCGCGGCTATGGCGTTACTATCTGGGCTACCATCGTTGTGACTCGTCATTAATTTCAAGCACATACCTTGCATACATGTAGGCTTGTGGAAAGATCTGCTTGGGCATGAAAATAACCTACTCTCATGCTTGAAAAAAAAGCTAACGTTTGCAGACAGAATAATAACCGAGGACGTTGATGCCAGGGCACAACGGTAATTCATCCACCTTCATGCCATGGGTTGTGTCGCAAAATTTTCGCCTGTAAATTCCTACATGCGACCCTCAATCTTGCAGCATGTCCTCGAAGACTGACGGTGAAAAAAAAATATTCTGCCAATAATAACCTTCCCTGAATGGCTGTAGCATAAAATCGATGTGCCAAATATACGGACCAAATAAATGAATCGGCGGTTCAACGAAAGGGGAAAATATATTATCGGAGGGACGACATGGAAGATAAGTTACGGTTGACATCCTCCCGCCTTCGGAACTATCTTTGCAATGAACTCCACTCCTCCGCTTATAACTCATTTCGGTCGACGGGCGTTTTTCGAAGGTCTCATTACAGTCCCGAGCATGCCCTCCCTTAATCTCGAGATACGAGTCCCCTCGGTCGATAACAGTCAATATGAGATCAATATCGTTAACGAAGTGAACCTACACAGGGCCCGCGAAATGGGGCGAGCTGACTGCAAGGACGCGACGCGAGCAGGGCTGTGCATGGATGTCGGCTACGATGGGACAGAGAGATTTTGACGAGAAGGGGTGACGGTGACAGTTGAGCATCGGCGACGAATTTAGCCGACCTCCGATTGCATCAAAATTTGGGAACACTTCGCGGGGAAAGTCTTTTCCCCGACGAAGGAACGAATAAAAATCTTAAGGTTTCTCAACGCTTTATGACAGCACCGGGAAGCCCGAAATCCCCACGAAGCCCTCTGCCTTCGCAAAGGATCGATGAATATCAATCAGGACAAGATGTTTTATTCCCATCAGAAAGATTTAAAACAGCGCTAATAATTTTCCCGCGTTCCATTTCCAAATGTGACGATGCACGGTGGCGGGCCCGTGTACCTAGACTCGAATCATTTTCTGAGCTAAAAATATTTTGTGATGTTATTAATCTTTCGTTACACGGGAAAGAATTGGGTCAGTTTCCCAACTCCCTCGAAACAGCTTTATCAGTGCGATCTCACCATCTAGAAGTACGGGTCCCTGTGCTTCACCTTTCCTACTTCCTGCTCTTAACCGCCCTAGTTTATTCCCATCTAAAATTCGATTCCAAATTGGCAAATATCGCAAAACTAGTATGTATTCCCATTGGCCATCCATCTTCAATAACCATTCTCCGTTCCCTCTATCAAGGGAAATCAAAATATGTACCTACACGTGATTAAGCATGGTGACAAATTCGCTTAAAGTTAAACATTCGAATGGACTGAACAAAGATTAGGACCACACAGTATACCGAGAGCAATTTCTAAATAAAATGATTAAACGGAAGCAAACTTACAACTAGTTACAGCCGTGAAGACATGCTACTCTAGTTGGGGGTGCTTTGATTTTGTTGTGATCGCACACCACGCGAGGGAGGATTGAGTATTTAACTCTATCCGAGCTCTGGTGTCGCCCTTAATTTTTTTTTATATGGGTGGTCTAATCTGTCAATTGTGTTGGGTCAAGATACGAGACCACGAATATTTTCGGAAAGGGTGCTGAACTGAAGAAAAACGTGAGTGTGGATGGAAAAAAAATGAAACGAGAGTAAAGGGAACAAAGGCAGATGCGTGAATGGGGTGAGTGGAAGGGGGAGAGGGTCGAAGGGTGAATAGCAGGAAAGGTCGGTCGACTCGGAAAATGGGTGTGTGCACGTAAACAAAGGAGGGTTTAAATCCAGTGATGAAAAGGTCGACTGGCCGTATATTATCACCCTCAGGAAAGCGTGGATTCGGCCAGCAAAATTTAATACGCCTTACTTAGTTGAGGACGACGCTCTCCAGTAAAAACTACAAATCTCCAAATTTCCAACTAGCGTTTACTTTCGAAAAGTTCATCTGACTCGTCTTCTGTCATGCTGTGTGCAAATCGTTGCATTGGACCAATTCGTAATTTTTTCAATTCAATTTAACAACAATTTTAATTCTTGGTTTATGCTAGAGTGGGGACGTGGTTGTCCAGTGGATTGAGCGCTGGGCTACTAACCGAATGGCCCGGCTTCGGTTCCGAATGACACGACGTCTCTGGGTACCCTTGGGCCGATGGGCTTAGCATTGGATGAGCTCTACCCTCATCTACGAAACCGACCTTCTGGCTGATTATTACGCTAGTGGTTTTTTTATGCTACCTTTATACAGGTTTCGACATTTATTTTTGTTGTACTAAGGATCAAAAAGGGACTGACGAAGTGCGATGAATATACAGAATTGGTTTAAATTACGATATTAGCCTCATAAATTATCGAAGCTCTTGAGTGCTAAAGAAAGGCGTCACTCCTAAATTGACAAGACTTTGCGCTCGAAGAAAATGGCCGTTTACCTCATTAACAGAGGGATTTTTAAGGCAGGCATGGTCAACAGGGATCCACCGACCATAGCAAAAAAGGAAAATTTCAGTTAATACTTATTTCTCTATAGAGTTCTCACAAAAAAAGGTTCGGAAAGGTTGGGTTCAAAAAAAGAAATCAGTTGCCCAAACGTGATTTTTACTTTCGGCGTAATAGCTCTTAATTTAACGGAATTTTCGCGATTCATTGCTTTCCTCCTTTTGAATCATTTTTTTATTATTACTTCCAAGTCTGAATTCTTATACTTTCGTCACAACATACCAACCATTGCAACCATTATATACTCTAGAAGATAATACGTCCATGAGGGCCATGATCATTGGTTTGGGGAAAATAAGCTTTGTTAACATATCAAACACTTTTATTGTCTCAAGTGCGATTTCAGGTTTAAAACG
Organism: Calopteryx splendens; assembly: GCA_002093875.1. Classification (NCBI taxonomy): domain Eukaryota; kingdom Metazoa; phylum Arthropoda; class Insecta; order Odonata; family Calopterygidae; genus Calopteryx; species Calopteryx splendens. The sequence continues at coordinate 621,533 of LYUA01000518.1, read as the reverse complement.
CCATGTTAAAGGTTAAAGTAAAAAATAAAAGTGACACTGAAAATGACGCTATAAAGTTAAAGTAAAGATTCGGAAATAAAATTAAATTGTCTCTCCACAACTTCTGAACTTCTTGGAAATGTTGATATGTTTTTGAGTCCTTTCTTACTCCTCCTTCCCAGTCTCCCGGTTTTTCCAAACCCTTCCTCCTTTCCTTAGCTCCTCCCACTCTCTCCCCACCCCTCCATGA